>JARYGA010053786.1:0-42429 GCA_030545235.1 Helianthus tuberosus
CAACATCTATATAGTCAATTAAAAACTTATACACATTCAAATGGGAGTGGGTTTTAATTTGGTGGTATATTATAAACATAACCAATCCTGCTCAAAATTATCTTAATCAACCTCATAGTTTATAGAAGTTGAACTCTAGAGATGAATTTCCTTACCAAGGAGTGTTTATGGCTTAGACAATTGATAGTGAGCCTAGAACTCTGAAAAACGAAGGCCTAAAACTATCTTTGTTTGACTAAATAAAGTCAAAGACAGAATTGAAAGTCATAGATGTTGCATCATATCATGACATCTTAGTGAAGTTGTTTAAAAATAATAACTCAGGTTATCTAATTCCACTAACTCGGGTTATCTAATGTTATATGTTGTTTTGGGTACTTTTTGTAGTCGTAGCATATTATGTAGTAGGTTATGTATGTGCAAAGAACAATATGAGAGAAGTTAGAACTATATATAAAGACCACTATGAAATTAAAATAAAACATACATGATGTCAATGATAAATCACAAACCGTGGTTCTTTAATATTGAATAGATTAAACTAATTACAGAGAAGATTGAAGAAACAAAAAACTAATTATGAATCGTTTATCCGAACACATTTGTCAATGATAAATCACAAACCGTAATCAAAGAGGTTGTGACCTAGAATAACATCATAGCAGACCCCGATTCTTGCACAACAAATAGGATCTGAATAGTGTTTATGAACAGTGTTTAACAATTAATCAACTAAAAAAACGAAAGACTGACTATTAATCCCAAAATCAAACATATACCACCATAATCCTCAACCCAGCAACCCTTAACTTAAACCAATGAGAAAGACTAATTGGCATATGAAAAAAAAATTTAGGGTTTGATATTAGGTGATGCTCGGCAGATTACCCGAATTGAACAAATGTAAAAGGGGTTAAAATAATGCCAAAATGTTGTTAAAAACGGGGTTGAACTTTTGTCAAAATGATGTCAAGAAATAACTTAAAATGCTTCTTAAATGCAGCTAAGAACGAACCTTTTGACAGCAATTAACTTCATTTCTAAAAGTGATCCTACATACAAAAAATACATGCCTTCTTTAATGCATTCAAAAGTTTCATCACCGAGACAAAGTAACGCAAAAAGTCAAGTACCCTAGGTTGAGCTGACATCAATGAAGAAAGATTAGAAGGAAATGGGTCGAGCTGACACGAACTCTAAACCTAAAGTTAAAGTAAGAGCACAATCTTAGGCAATAAATTCATGGTATAATATACAACTTCAAAGTATGATAAAAAAAAAACAATTCAGTTAATTACAAACTCCTATAATTTAGTAAATGAACACAAACCTTTGAACTTTGATTTTCATCACAAAAGAACACTTGCTTTCCTTTCGGTTCAGTTTTTTTATCCCAATCATCTTTGAACTACATATAAGGGAAAAAATGTTTAACAATCTAATACGAATAGTAATTAAATTTAACAAAATAAGAAAAAAAAACAACGACAAAAAAAATTAGAAAACAAATAAACATAGCAAAAATAAAGGGTCATCTTCCTCAATAAACTTTAAAAATGAAGGACAGTTGTTACTCTGATCCATATCTGGAAATTAAATATGAAGGTTTTTTAAAAATTAAAATGGTTAACTATTTATAGAAACAAACTTATAATATCGGTAGAAACTTCTAAAAAAATAATTAAAATGGAACGGTTTGAAAAAAATTTAAAACCTATTTATTTTTAGAAACACAATCAATATTCCGTAAAAACATATCACACACTAAAAAATTACATTAGCTTTAATGGATTCAAAATTAACACAATATAAAATTTAATAGTTAATCATGAAAAAAAAACAGAAATAAAAAACCAAAACAAAAGAATCATTAATACATATTAATACAATACAAAATTTATTAGTAAAAAAACAAAGATTTTCAAATTTCAAAAAATATCATAGTTAGATTTGCCAAAAAATAAAAATAAACAAAATAACTTAAAAATTATGGAGATTAGCATAAACGATGAAAAATATCATTATACCGGATCAAAAAACACCAAAAAAACGATAAAATTAAACTAAGTGAACAAAAACCTTTAAAGTTGTATTTTCATCAACAACAACATTTGATTTCCCCTTCGGATCATCCTAAGAAACATAAAACATCAACCTTTGAAAATGAAAAAATAAAGGTAAAACAATTCAGCTAATTACAAACTCCTATAATTTAGTAAATGAACACAAACCTTTAAACTTTGATTTTCATCACAAAGAACACTTGCTTTCCTTTTCGGTTCAGTTTTTATATCCCAATCATCTTTGAACTACATATAAGGGGAAAAAATGTTTAACAATCTAATACGAATAGTAATTAAATTTAACAAAATAAGAAAAAAAAACAATGACAAAAAAAAAAATGGAAAACAAATAAACATACCAAAAATAATGGGCCATATTCCTCAATAAGCTTTAAAAATGTAGGACAATTGTTACTCTGATCCATATCTGGAAATTAAATATGAAGACTTTTTAAAAATTAAAACGGTAAACTATTTATAGAAACAAACTTATAATCGGGATAAACTTCTAAAACAAATAATTAAAAAGGAACGGTTTCAAAAAAATTTAAAGCCTATTTATTTTTAGAAACACAATCAATATTCCGTAAAAACATATCACACATTAAAAAATTACAAAATCTTTAATGGATTCAAAATTAACACAATATAAAATTTATTAGTTAATCATGAAAAAAGAAAAACATAAATAAAAAAACAAAACAAAAGAATCATTAATACATATTAATACAATACAAAATTTATTAGTAAAAAAACAAAGATTTTCAAATTTCAAAAAATATCATAGTTAGATTTGCCAAAAAAAAAAACAAAATAACTTAAAAATTATAGAGATTAGCATAAATGATGAAAACTATCATTATACCGGATCAAAAAACACAAAAAAAAAACGATAAAATTAAACTAAGTGAACAAAAACCTTTAAAGTAAGATTTTCATCAACAACAACATTTGATTTCCCCTTCGGATCATCCTAAGAAACATAAAATATTAACCTTTGAAAATGAAAAAATAAAGGTAAAACAACTAAGCTAATTACAAACTCCTATAATTTAGTAAATGAACACAAACATTTGAACTTTGATTTTCATCACAAAGAACACTTGCTTTCCCTTTCGGTTCAGTTTTTTTATCCCAATCATCTTTGAACTACATATAAGGGGAAAAATGTTTAACAATCTAATACGAATAGTAATTAAATTTAACAAAATAAGAAAAAAAAAACAATGACAAAAAAAATAATAATTAGAAAACAAATAAACATACAAAAAATAATGGGTCATCTTCCTCAATAAGCTTTAAAAATGAACGACAGTTGTTACTCTGATCCATATCTGAAAATTAAATATGAAGGCTTTTTAAAAATTAAAACACTAAACTATTTATAGAAACAAACTTATAATATCGGGATAAACTTCTAAAACAAATAATTAAAAAGGAACGGTTTCAAAAAAATTTAAAGCCTATTTATTTCTAGAAACACAATCAATATTCCGAAAAAACATATCACAAACTAAAAATTTATATAATCTATAATGGATTCAAAATAAACACAATATAAAATTTATTAGTTAATCATGAAAAAAGAAAAAACAAAAATAAAAAACCAAAACAAAAGAATCATTAATACATATTAATACAATACAAAATTTATTAGTAAAAAAACAAAGATTTTCAAATTTCAAAAAATATCATAGTTAGATTTGCCAAAAAAAATAAACAAAATAATTTTAAAATTATAGAGATTAGCATAAACGATGAAAACTATCATTATACCGGATCAAAAAACACAAAAAAAAAAAAACGATAAAATTAAACTAAGTGAACAAAAACCTTTAAAGTTAGATTTTCATCAACAACAACATTTGATTTCCCCTTCGGATCATCCTAAGAAACATAAAACATTAACCTTTGAAAATGAAAAGATAAAGGTATAACAATTCACCTAACTACAAACTCCTATAATTTAGTAAATGAACACAAACATTTGAACTTTGATTTTCATCACAAAGAACACTTTCTTTCCCTTTCGGTTCAGCTTTTTATCCCAATCATCTTTGAACTACATATAAGGGAAAAAATGTTTAACAATCTAATACGAATAGTAATTAAATTTAACAAAATAAGAAAAAAAAAAAAAAAACAATGACAAAAAAATAATAATTAGAAAACGAATAAACATACCAAAAATAATGGGTCATCTTCCTCAATAAGCTTTAAAAATGAAGGACAATTGTTACTCTGATCCATATCTGGAAATTAAATATGAAGGCTTTTTAAAAATTAAAACGGTAAACTCTTTATAGAAACAAACTTATAATATCGGGATAAACTTCTAAAACAAATATTTAAAAAGGAACGGTTTCAAAAAAATTTAAATCCTATTTATTTTTAGAAACATAATCAATATTCCGTAAAAACATATCACACACTAAAAATTTACATAATCTATAATGGATTCAAAATTAACACAATATAAAATTTATTAGTTAATCATGAAAAAAGTAAAACAGAAATAAAAAACCAAAACAAAAGTATCATTAATACATATTAATACAATACAAAATTTATCAGTAAAAAAACAAAGATTTTCACATTTCAAAAAATATCATAGTTAGATTTGCCAAAAAAAACAAAATAACTTAAAAATTATAGAGATTAGCATAAACGATGAAAACTATCATTATACCGGATCAAAAAACACAAAAAAAAAACGATAAAATTAAACTAAGTGAACAAAAACCTTTAAAGTTAGATTTTCATCAACAACAACATTTGATTTCCCCTTTCGGATCATCCTAAGAAACATAAAACATTAACCTTCGAAAATGAAAAAATAAAGGTAAAACAATTCAGTTAATTACAAACTCCTATAATTTAGTAAATGAAAACAAACCTTTGAACTTTGATTTTCATTGAAGAAGAACACTTGCTTTCCCTTTAGGTTCATTTTTTTTTATCCCAATCATCTTTGAACTACATATAAGGGAAAAAGATGTTTAACAATCTAATACGAATAGTAATTAAATTTAACAAAACAAGAAAAAAAACAATGACAAAAAAATAATAATTAGAAAACAAATAAACATACCAAAAATAATGGGTCATCTTCCTCAATAAGCTTTAAAAATGAAGGACAGTTGTTACTCTGATCCATATCTGGAAATTAAATATGAAGGCTTTTAAAAAATTAAAACGGTAAACTATTTATAGAAACAAACTTATAATATTGGGAGAAACTTCTAAAACAAATAATTAAAAAGGAACGGTTTCAAAAAAATTTAAAACATATTTATTTTTAGAAACACAATCAATATTCCGTAAAAACATATCACACACTAAAAATTTGCATAATCTTTAATGGATTCAAAATTAACACAATATAAAATTTATTAGTTAGTCAAGAAAAAAAGGAAAACAGAAATAAAACCAAAACAAAAGAATCATTAATACAATACAAAATTTATTAGTAAAAAAACAAAGATTTTCAAATTTCAAAAAATATAATAGTTAGATTTGCAAAAAAAAAAAAAAACAAAATAAGTTAAAAATTATAGAGATTAGCATAAACGATGAAAACTATCATTATACCGGATCAAAAAACACAAAAAAAAACGATAAAATTAAACTTATCTCTTGTGTTCGAAGAAGATTCAGACTCCTGCAGTTGCATAAGTCATCATCAATAAGTTCAAGACATTGACCATATGCAACTTTTCCTCCCCACAATAAGCTTGCAAAATCATACTATATTTCATATGAATCGAAACAAAAAACATATAAGCTTAAATAACTTATTGTCTGTTGATAAAATGAAAACAAAAAAAAACATACAAAAAATATAGGATCATGGTCATCAATCAACTTTAAAAACGATTGGAGCGTTGTTTTTAGGATCCATAACTGCAAAGGAATAAAGGAATTTAAAAAAAAAATATAACGGTAACTTATTTATAGAAACAATGTCTAATTACAGAAACCGAGTTATAATTGAGAATAGAAAAATTAACCTTAAAAACAGTAATGTGTTTATGGAAACAAAAACATCTTTAGAAAGAAATTAAAGGTATCTTTAAACCTAAATAGAAAAACTCATAACTAACAAAACTAACAATATGAACTTCAAAAGATAATGACATAAAGTTTCAAAATTACGCCTAAACATAAAATTTAATAAGAAATAAGAAATTATGCCTAAACAAAATTATGCCTAAAAACTTAAATAAATTATTGTCTATTGAAAAAATGAAAACCAAAGAAACATACCAAGAATATAGGATCATCTTCATCAATCAACTTTAAAAATGAAGGAGCGTTGTTTTTAGGATCCATAACTGCAAAGGAAGTAAGCAATTTTAAAAAAAATATATAATGGTAACCTATTTATAGAAACAATGTCTAATTACATAAACATGTTTAAAAATAAATTAAAGGTATCTGTATACCTGTTTAAAAATAAATTATGCATAAACAGAAATTCAATAACAAATAATAAAGACTATACATATAAAAAAACAAACAATACCAACAACATATAACTAACCTGTTTTAGCAAACGAACAATCCGAGTCCGAATTTCAAAAAAGATTGAGGGTTCACCATGGGAAAATACAAACCATAAATCATTCAGAACATATATGAATAAGTAAAAAAAATTAATGAATAGAAGGGATAAAATTACATATTAAAAACTTAAAAAAAAATAAAACAACTATATCATTTAACTAACCTCTTTTGTTTGACGAATTATCGGAGTCCAAAATCAGATCTACAGAAATTAGAATAAAGAAAAAGTTATTACAAATCAGAACAAAGAAAAAGTTATTAGAAATCCAAAGAAAGAAAAACATAAAGTTTGATCGGATCTACAGAAATCAGAACAAACAAAAAGTTATTAGAAATCGAAAGAATATTTATAAAATGAACTTTATATACAATCGAATAACATAAATAACAAAATACCTTTAATTTCTTTGATCGAATCTACAGAAATCAGAACAAAAATGTTTTTAGCAAAAGAAACAATATTCATAAAAACAACTTTGTATAATACAATCGAATAACATAAATAACAACATATCTTTAATTTCTTTGATCGGATCTACAGAAATGAGAAAACAAATGCTTTTTAGCAATCGAAACAATGTTTATAAAAACAACTTTGTATATACAATAACATAAATAACGCAGATCTAGGTTCGATTAGGTATATTTACCTTTGATCTTGATAAAATCTTGAAGATCCGATGAGATGATGAACAATTGTAGAAGAAAAAGAAGATAGAGAAGGGAGATTCGGTAGGTATGATTTCCGTGACAATGATTTACCTAATTTATGTGATCCGAATAACAAACCCAATTGTATTTGAAAACCATAAACCCGACCCAAGTGGAAACGGATCCCGCGTCCATTTTAAAAAAATCATTAAACTTATTAGTCTATTCTCAATTCCTTCCTAAACTCAAAATCCACCTCCACCATATCTTGCCACATCATCAAAAATGGCCAAAATCACATGCCACCTAGCCCAAATCCATCTCATTTATATATATATATATAGATCACCAATGCAAGGAGCTAAATGCATGCATAGTCAGTTGTCATATCAGATTTTCACAAGTGCATAAAAAACACTTCTTTTCCTCCAACCCTACAAACATACTTACCAATACTTAAATTTTCACATCATCACCACCTTTTACATTTATTTATTTAATACTCAAATTCTTTTCTATAATAATAAAATGTTTTTTTTATTTTCACATGATTAAAGATAATTATAATAACTAAATATAATTATATCAATTAAATATTTGGTGTAAAGGTAGAGTAAAGTAACACTTGTCGTTAAAAAAAATAAATTAATTAAATATATATAAAATAACAAAATAGAATTTGAAACACTAAAATCTGGACCAAAAAACTTTTAAACATCATATAAATAAACAAACATTAATAAAAAAAAACACATAAATAATATTAGTGTCTGTTAGACCAGAGATGTTCAACTAAATCACTTCGAAGTGCTTGATTAAATAGTCGAGATTGATAATGTTAGTCTTTCTTACATTTTGGCGCATTTCCCTCTAGGACTTGGTTGAATAGTGACGATTGATTAAGAACATTAATATCATTGTTTGAGCCCACCACTCCAAAATATGCATGCCAAATCCAGAGGTCATGTGATGTAACTGCCTCTAGCATACTGGTTGGATATCCATGGTCACCACACGTATATCGACCTTTCCATGCACTTGGATAGTTTTTCCAAGCCCAATGCATACAATCAATGCTCCCTAGCATTCCGAGGAACCCGTGCAAAGATGAATGTGCTTCTAGTAGTCGTTGGAAGTCATTTTGGTTTGGCCTTCTTGGATATTCTTCGGAAAAAAAATCTATAACACACCTACAAAACTTGTGTAGGCAATCGATAGCAGTAGTTCACCAAAACGTATGTAGTCATCGAATAGGTTAGATGTTGTGCCATATGCCAACTGGCATACGACACATGTGCATATTTGTCTAGGTGAAAACTCTTTTTACCCAATGCGTCATATCTTTGTGTAAAGTATTCAAAGTGGTGAGATATACCTTTGACGATTCTATTAAAAAGTCATATACTCATCCGTAATCGGCGTCTAAAATGATTCTTAGGGAACACAGGCTCTAGAGCAAAGTAGTCGGTCCACAAACCATTATCTCCATCTTCACGACATCTATCTATATATTTGCGTTTCGCCTTTGGTCGAGAAGAACTTAACTTATCTTCGGTTTGAAGCTCTAGCAATTGGATGGCAATTTTCTCAATATTATCAGACATTAGTTGTTGAAATTGCATTTAGGCAAAGTTAATAAACGAACCCAGAGTTCCTTCATTATCACTAGAGCTCATTTTAGGATTTATAGGGAATTTTATTTTAATAAGATTTAAGGTGTGGTAAAATATGAAGTTGTATATTTATATTTAGGAAAATTGGTATTTAATAAACCAACCTTTGCCCAGTTGGTAAAGAATAATCCTACCTACAGAATTGGTAAATAATAATCCTACGTTTCAATATGTTGGTACTCAATAGACCTCCGTTAGTTTTTTTGTAACTGAAGTTAGTTTTTAAGTTTTATTTGTTACACAAACAGTCCCTGTAGTTATACTTTACTAGTTTTAAGTTTTATTTATTACACAAACAGTCCCTGTAGTTTTAAGTTTCGACCCGTACCGTTTTGACCCGTACCGTTTCCACGCGTACCGTTTCCACGCGTACCGTTTCGACCCGAACCGTTTTCGACCCACCACCACCACCGCCACCACCACCACCGCCACCGCCACCACCACCGCCACCACCACCACCGCCGCCACCACCACCACCACCGCACCGCCGCCACAGCACCGCCACCACCACCACCACCACCGCCACCACCACCACAGCACCGCCACCACCACCACCGCCACCACCGCCACCACCGCCACCGCCGCCGCCGCCGCCACCACCACCACCGCCACCACCGCCGCCACCACCACCACCACCACCGCCGCCACCACCACCGCCGCCGCCACCACCACAGCACCGCCACCACCACCGCCACCACCGTTTTTGAAACGGTACGGGTCGAAACGGTACGGGTCGAAACGGTACGGGTCGAAACGGTCCGGGTCGAAAACGGTCCGGGTCGAAACGGTCCGGGTCGAAACGGTACGGGTCGAAACGGTACGGGTCGAAACGGTACGGGTCGAAACGGTCCGGGTCGAAAACGGTTCGGGTCGAAACGGTCCGGGTCGAAACGGTCTGGGTCAAAAACGGTTCGGGTCGAAACGGTCTGGGTCGAAAACGGTTCTGGTCGAAACGGTCCGGGTCGAAACGGTCTGGGTCGAAAACGGTTCGGGTCGAAACGGTACGCGTGGAAACGGTACGGGTCGAAACGGTACGGGTCGAAACGGTCCGGGTCGAAACGTTTGCTTTTTTTGAATTTTTTGAATTTTTATGACTTTTTATGATTTTTTATGATTTTTTTGATTTTTTTTTTGAATTTTTATGATTTTTTTTTGAAATTTTTTGATTTTTTTAGAATTTTTTTGATTTTTTTGAATTTTTTTGATTTTTTAGATTTTTTTTTATTTTTATGATTTTTTTATAACTACAGGGACTGTTTGTGTAATAAATAAAACTTAAAACTAGTAAAGTATAACTACAGGGACTGTTTGTGTAACAAATAAAACTTAAAAACTAACTTCAGTTACAAAAAAACTAACGGAGGTCTATTGAGTACCAACATATTGAAACGTAGGATTATTATTTACCAATTCTGTAGGTAGGATTATTCTTTACCAACTGGGCAAAGGTTGGTTTATTAAATACCAATTTTCCTTATATTTATAACGGTTTGAGAAATATTATTATATTATTTAAAAAATATTACCATTTATTATCGTTTGAAATTTATACCCTTAAATTGAATAAGTTGGTATGGAATTTGTTTTCTTCTTAAATGTTTGAGTAAACTTCACTTTTTGTCCTTTATGTATTATCTTAATTTTGAAACGTAACCTTTAAAAGTTTTAATTTCATTTTATGTCCTAAAAACACATGTTATATAACACTTTAAGTCATTTACACCAAATTGAGTTAAATTACTCGGTTAGGTTTTATTTAAGGCAAGGGCAAAAATGGTATTTCATAAATAAATGCCTCAGATCCCATTTCTCTCTCTAATTGTGCATCACCCCCACCCACTCTCTCCTTCTCTCTCTAACTGTGCATCACCACCACCCTATGGCCATGAAGTCGGTTCGATCAAAGGGGTGAAACAGGGTACCCTTTGATTGCAAAATTGACACCTAAATCAGTCTCAAATCAATGAGTTCTTGCAAAAGCTGCAAGTCCAAAACCCTAATCGTCGACCCAGTATCCGGGCTTGTGTTTAAGTCCAAATGTTGATGTTTAAAAAGCTGCTTGTTGGGGCTTGTGTTTAAAACCCCTAATGTTGATGTTTAATTGCTTATGCCTCTATCATCTGATCAACTTGGTTAATGATTTCTAATCTTGTGTGAGATTATATACGCCTTTCTGTAAGTTTTTGTTTATTTTAATCATCGCTATGTGTCACACCCCAACCGATGGCGGGAACATCGGGATGAGACGAACAAATTGCTCAAAACTTCATAACGCTATGTGACAATATAGATTAAATTCAAATTTAAAAAAAATGCTAAAAATGTCATACAAGAATCAAATAAGACAACATTGTTTCAAACATACATTGACAAAATAGATTAATCTAAGTGTGTTTCTAAGTCCACCTAAATCTTGTTTCTTCACTTAGCATCATCTTGTCTATCGAACCTTCAACATGTATTAAAATATGATCAACAAAAAGTTGGCGAGTATATAAGTTTGATACATAGCATAAAATAGTTTAAAATAGTCTCGGCTCGTATCCAACATGAATCACAATCTGCAAGTTACTAGTATGTTGAAACGGTGTCAAGTATATGTTCAAACCCAAGAATCCAATGCTTTAAAATAGCCTATCCCAAAGGATAACGGGAGGTAACATGTTTAACTTAACAATACCCCAAGACTCGTGGGAGGTGCATTACTCCTATAGCGCTATAATTGTTAAGGTAGGCTTGTACGAAGTTAATGAGCATATAGACACGAAAAGTTTAACATAACATACGAGATTAACAAGCATCATATAGTTTCATGTTCAAATATGGATATAGAGTGATTCAAATAGTTTCAAGCGTTTCATGTGTTTATATATAGAATACATGTTGCACCCAAAAATGTTCAAAGTAAAATGGGTTTGAGTATACTCACAAAATTGCATATGCTTTCCGATTATCCATTGTGACGAAGTTTGTTGAGACTAGAATGTTGATTGTGTTCGATTTGGAGTTTTAAGGGATGTTTACATTAGGGTTTAAGGATTTGAAGTCTAAGGGCATGAAAATAGACATATGAGCAAAATAATCATCTAGCACACATGATACTTGTTCTTGACACTATGAAACTCGAATGAGTTTAAATGTTTTCATGGGACAAAAAGCCGTTAGAATCGTGACAAGTTATCAATTCCTTAAGATGATGTAACCTACTATCTTGACAATGGCCATTAGTTCATCATCAAGAGTTTGGTTTCATAAATTATATTAGTATATCATATATCATATAGGTCAAGTATGAGGTAGGAGGATAAATCCACCATTTAGGAACCTCTTTGTATCATATAAATCATGCATGAGGTAGGAAGAACAAGTCTTCCATTTAGGTACCTCTTTGTTCACCACTACACTTGTCGTATAACAAGAAGGAGGGTCATGAACTTACAAGTAAGGAAAGAATAAGAACAACTAATCTATGGAAAACATCAAGTAGTGTGTGGATTCTCAAGTGGAATAGCCCAAGCTTGTCCTATAATCACACAAACACCAAGCTTTAAGCTTGAACACTACTTGTGGGTTAAACCCTAAACAAAACAGAAAGTTTGTGAGGTTTTAATGTAACAACCCGTGTTCCGGGAAGTCAAAGTACAAGTCAAAGGAAGAAAAGATTGCTAATTGTGATCTGTCACTCTTTGCTTAATTACTGATTCGTACTTATTGACTTGTAATCGAATATGTTATTCGCTTGCTTTAGTTGTATTATGTGGAGTATCTATTAATAATAGAGGTTTAATCGCATGTTTTATCGCTTAATCGCTAATCGCATCGTAGTCGCATTTTCCGCCTTGATTAATAGGTTCTGTATATTGTTTTACGTGTGTGTTATTTATGTGTTACTTGTGCATGTTTACTTTATGTTTGTGGTGATTAATCAAAACGCAATCGCAACTCTATCGCAATCTAATCGCAACCGCTAAACACAAGATTAATTATGTGAGTGTCGGTTAAGTTATTTGTAGTTATTGTTTAATACTATCGCATCGCACTCTCGCTTAAACGCATCGTAATGCTCAAAACGCAAAACGAAACGCCGAAACTCAACTCGCCGGACCACTTTGATCGAATGACCATTCGATCGAATGGTCATCCGATCGGATGGCCATCCGATCGAAGTGCCATCTGATCCGACACTTGTGCTCCTCTTTCCTCTTTTGGAAACCTATAAATACCCCTGTCACATCACCAACAGTGATGTGACAGCTCTCTAGTTCGACCAGCATGCTCAAGCTCACTTTTCTCTCGATTTCTCGTGATTCTTGTAAGTTTTCAACCCAAATCTTGTACATCTATGATCTACACACACTTCTTCATCATTTTCACCTTTGAATCTTAACTTTTAACCATGAAATCAACGGATTTGAGGTGTTCAAGGATGATGTCATCATGGAGTTCTTATGAACTTCAAGTTTCGACCTCATTCCACCAAGAATAACTCAGATCTGAATGATTTCCACATGATTAAACATTGTTTTCGCATAGATCTAAACTTTTTCAAAGTTAAAAGGATTGAAAGATACTTTTCTAACTTTCTTTCAACTTTTTTACACTCAATGCACTCAAACAAATAGAATCGGAGCTCGTTCAGGCCTTCTACTCATTTCTTAGTGAAGTGTTGGTTTGAGATCTGATTTCTATCAACGAAACAACCGATTTCGGGTTGAACATGAACAACCGTCACGAACAGTTAGCTGAACGGACTGGGGTGATTCCCACTTCGGTCGGACGACTTGGACTTGACGAGGTTCTGTTGTTTAATACATTGTCATACCGTCTAGATCAAACCGCAAACTGTTCAAAATAATCAAGTTTCAAGACGATCAGATCGTTGGGACGGATTGCCGTTCGATCGGATTGCACTTGAGCCTCCACACTTAGACGTTTTCAAACTTTCAAAAGATATGAATGTCGAACGGATTGCCGTCCAATCGGATTGCCATCCGATCAAACGACAATCCGATCGGTTGACGTTTGGATCTCCAACACTTAAACGTTTTTCAAAGATCATCAGTTCTAACGGATTGCCATCCGATCGAATGACCATCCTGCTGTGAACCTGTTCTCAACTGAAATGTCTCGCCAATCGGATCGCTATCCGATCGAACGACCTGAAGGGTCTAGATACTACTCTGTTGTCAAAATGCTACAACGAAAACTTCAAATCCATCATACACAAACACCTCCATCCCAAACGAATGTCAATCCGAACGAATGGCCATCCGATCGAATGACCATCCGAACGGATTCACATCCGATCGAATGACCATCCGACCGGATTTCCATCCGATCGGATTACCATTCGTCACTTAGTCACTTCGCACCATTTAACGCGTCGTTCTTCGCTTATGCTATCGTTAACTGTTCAGGATAATCTCTCAGCACTCCCTTCAATCCAAGAGAGTGTTTATTTACTTAAATGCCATCTGTGAGTATACTCGAACCCTTTTTGTTTTACGCATTTTTGGGTGTTACATACATTACTTATTCAAATCACAATTGACACACAATGCAAACACTATTTATAACGCTGACCTTTATTGCATGTTATGTGATATTCAATGAATGCTTGTATGTTATGTTTACACAGTGATTGTTGTCTGACACCTTAGCAACGATAGTACTATAGTTTGGACTTAGCACCTGTCGTGGACAGGGGTTGTTAAGGGCTTTACTTCACGTGTCCCAGTGGGGATATATGTTGCGCATTCTACAACTCGCAGTCACGTCTGTGCATATTTCATTGGCGATAACCTACTAGCTTCACTTTGCTACATGTTACATGTTGGTTATGCGTAAACGATTTCGAATACTATTATACTATTAAACTTGTATGCTCACCTTTACACTATGTGTATTGACTTTATTTTAACGTATGTGACAGGTGCTTAAGATGCTAAGGAATGCTGTGCTTTGGTGAATCAAACTAGGGGTCTAGTTATGTCATGCTAAATCTGAGTTGTCGGAACAGTGTTTGTTTTTGAGACAATTATTTGTAATAATTGTTTTATTTGGATATGTTGTGGTATGGGACATGGCGTTTAAATATCTGGTAATTTATAGTTGTATGGATACTCATGGACAATCTGTTTCGCTCAGTGCCATGCCCCGATGTTTCCGCCATCGGTTGGGGTGTGACATTTAACCTTTGATTTTACATGTCTCACCCTTGTTTTTAAGCCCAACTAACCATTCAATTGATTATGAGCATAAGGACATAGGTTTGAGATGAGATAACTAAAGTTTAACTAAGATTAATAAAGTTTAAACCAAAAAACAAAAACTTTAGTCCACTTTAGAGCCTCTTTGGTGACATTCCAGACCTTGGTTTTCCATGGAAAACCTATGGAAATGTTCCTTAGGTTGATCCAATTGATTGAGAAGAAGAATGGATGAAAAAGAATAAGAAATGAGTGAGTTATGCTTGTTTTAGTGCCTTGATACGAATCTGCTCATTCTTCTGATTTGCAGCTGATTAAAGAGAGATTTGAGAGTGTTATTATGGGTTTGTAAAGTGGATGAAGTGTGGAAGAGGCTTGGGATTTATAGGGAAGTGATTAAGGTTGGGTTTGATGCCTAATTAATGCAAGAAACAAGTTTAAACTTCAAACAAAATACCAAAACCCGCCCAAAATACAAGCTGTTCACGTTTTTCTGCGACCTGACACCGTCACGGGCCGCGACCCGGGGAGGAGCTTGTGCTTGCGGGCCGCGAGCTCTTGTGGCTCGTGGTTTTGGTTTGGTTTTCGACGATTCAGCCCCTATACTTCCGTATTTACTTGTTTTTAGCACATTTTAGGGTGTTTTAAGCACTAGGAGCATGTTTAAGGGTATGGAATGTAATTAAATCATGAAATAAACATAAAACGAATATCAACACGTATGATTGTCGAGAATAAGTGTCGAAATTGTGTAGATTCAGCATATAGATCACAAGTTTGCGAGTTTGACATATTTTGCACAAATTGAGAATAAAGTATCACTTGAATAATATTTTTGAATGTACGAACGTGTATGTAACATAAGTGTAACGAAAACACGAATCTCATTATGATTCAAGTCTCGGATTTTACATCGATTACAACGAGAGAACGATTACAAGAAAACAAGGTTTCCAAAAATAGGATTACAAGTAAGGGTTTCCAAATATAGAAAGTATGGAAACACAGGACATTACACTATGGATACAAGAACATCGAGCATAATAAACCCCCAATCGGAGCGATGAGCTTTCTTCAATAATCCGACGGGTTCCTCTTGATCTTCATCAATGGATTAATATCTCAATTAATGTACAAACATAATTAGGGTTTAATCTCCCTTTCTGCAAATGTTTTTCTACTTTCAACTTTACACTTAAATCTGTAGCAGCTTCACAATTCTCATCGTCGAGTGATCCTTTGAAAGACGACAACCCTCCTAAGGAAATCCTTGACGATCTCTGCAGAAGATGGCTGATATGAAGTTGTGAACCCCTGTCTTGCAATCAAGATATTGGTTATTAATTAGGTATGTGTACAATAGGGCTTTGGGCTTGGGTGTTTAGTTCTGGTATTAAATCAATGGTCTCTTGAAATGCGATGAACAAGGAGTAATGCATTATATGGGGATAATGATAAAGCAACTCTATTTGGCTTCTCTGTTGGCTTAACACAAATGCCAAGAATTTAGTGAAACAGTTTGTGAGTTACTGCTCGGCTGCCCATTGATCGAACTGACTTCAGGGCCATAGGGTGGTGGTGATGCAAAGTTAGAGAGAAAGAGAGAGTGGGTGGGTGTAAGACCCTAACACGTTTAACCTTAAAACGACGCAGCGGAATTTCGAGTCTGAAAATTTCTTTCATGACATACATCTTGACATTCTAAGAATTCATTTTTATAATATAAGAACATAACTTATCGACACTAAATTACATATTTAAACATTCCCGTACAATCCGTCTTGTGACTCGATCTTCGATCTCTACTCCTTAGTAATCCTCATAGCTTGTACTACCTGCGCTCACCACAAAAAATTCATAACGTTAGTACGTATCATAAGCATACAAGATTTGTACATGTTTACTTTTCATTTCATTAACTCTTTACATCCCGGTTTTCCCTCTGATCATACGATCCGTAGTGAGACTTCCTTGGTATCCTGCGTTACACTTCATCACCAGGCACGATGTTATTATCGTTAGTACTCAATTTCATTGAATGCATGCGTACATACTTTCATACAACCTATACATACACTTACGATCACACATAGCAACATACATACCTATGTACCTACATACATACGTACGTGCATACCTAAATACATCCATTCATACATACATACATACCTACTTACATGCCTACATACATACATTCATACAAACATACATACTTACTTACATACATACATACTTACATACATACTTATTCCATACCTTCTCACAACTTACATACGTGCATACCTTCGTACATACTCACTTGACTACATATACATACTATCTACATACACCCTTACATACATACACTTATACTTATACAACATACATACGTACCCACCTACATACGTGCCTACATTTATATTTTCAATCAACCATTTCAATATACCCGACTCATACTTGCCTACTCATATACGCCTTCGTATATATCCTTATGTACTCGCTTACACACTATAATCTTACATACATTCGCGCATACACGCTTACATACACTTCTACATACGAGTATAGAGATATACAACATCCATACATACCTATCCACACATACGCTTACCCTAATGGTCACAAAACATGAGTTAAATCAGTCATACGCAACTTAAAACGCGTTTAAACGAGTTCCCAAGCCAAAACTGAGCAAACGAGCAACTTTCGCCAACCAGGGGGGCTCGCGTGACGCCTAGGGCCTTGGCGTCACGCTAGGCCCCTGTTTTGGCAGAACAGATGCAGCAACTTGCTGCACATTCCCAGCACGATCCCGTTTCACGGAAACGAGCATAACTCTCTCGTTTTTGATCCGTTTTACCCGATTCTTTTTCCTACGCGTCCGTAATTTAATCCTCCACCTTGTGGAGTCAAAAACCAACATCCAACATAACAAATTTTCAGACTTCTAACTCTTCGGCTTATTACCCTTTTTCCAAACTTTGACCCGTTCGTGCATTCATCAACATAACTTGGTTATTTTACCATAGCATCTTATAAATCTAACAATATCCGTGACGTCTATCATAACCTACTAAATTCTTGGATGTCTTGCATCCTCTTAACACATTATCGTTCATATGCTTAATTTGACCCGTTAAGGGTATTCGCGCAGTAATTGGTCTATGACTGACCAAACCATCATCCCCACTTCCATACTTGTCCGAAACATTACCCTAATTGAATAACTTGCTTCTAAACTACTTTTAAGATCGTTTACCCCAAAATACCCACCAAGGGCATTTTGGTCAACCTTAAACCCATCATTTACGACGAAAGACTTTAACACATATTTGACCTCAAACATCATGTTTAATTCATTACAACACTTTATTACTTACTTGTACTAAGAAGTGATTACGGAAATCACTTACCTTATGCATCCGTGCTCGTATCCGATTCCTTGCCTCTTCTTGACCCGTTAACACCTCATCCTTGAGTCCGTCTCGACATGATTCCTATACTTTCATTTCATCGAAATCACGCTCTTATTAGCATACACCTTTGTACATGTAACAATCATATCACTCGCATAATTCACACTTAACTTTCCTTAGTCATTTCTAACAAGCATTGAAATACATAATCAACTTCATATAATCATATCCGTATACGTTAAACTCATGTAACTCATCATGTCATTACATTTAACACGGATTGCTATAACATGTACCATACGACTTCCCATCAACCTACATTTACGACAACGAGTCAAATCATGTTTCTTATACTTAGTTGACTTTCAAAAGTCAACTATTAACCATACTTAACTATCGACTTATCATCATATACCCGTAACATCATAATCGACTATACGGACGACACTATATACATTTCATCATACACTTGATGTGAGTACTACCCTTTAAGCATAACGTACAACTATTTCATGCACAATTATTCTAAACTCATACATAACCCATCAAAACCAACTACTAATCATCATGTATCATTCCAAATGAACATTAAACATAACATCATCCTATTCCTATACTTTCATCTAACAATAATTCATCATACCCACATAATACATCAATCATTCAACAAGACTTGAACATAGGAGGTGATTCTAGTCATCATCTTCACCCTAACTAACGGGTGTCACCTCTAAACATCAAATTAACGCAAACCATTCATAACCCATGTTCTACACGAGGATTCTAACCCTTGTACATGATCAATTTCATATTAACTCACGGATTAGAACATAACCCACTTCACCCATGATCACCAATCTTAGATTTAAGACATACCTTATGATCCCCTCGTGTTGGTGATCATTAATCCATGCTCGGTTATGGATTTCAGCTTCATCTTGCCTTCCAATTTGAGCTTAAAGGCGATTTAGGGTTTGAGGCTCCATGGGAACCTCCTGATCTTTCTCGAACACACACGTATGTGTGTGTTTGTGTGTGTTTAGTTATTTTATAACTTAACTTTCATTTGTTCCATTTTAGCCCCTCGGGTTTACTTTTAAAACATAACTGACACTACCTTAATCATTTAAGACTTTTGACCATAACCTTAACTAGGTTAAATAGCCTAGTTATTTATTTCCTGACGTGTCACATAATAACATACAACAAATATTAACATTCAGATTTTGGGGCGTTACAAGTCTACCACCCTTAAACAAGGTTTCGTCCCCGAAACCTTTCTCACTTTCATCGAACACCCATTATCTTTTCTTCCAGTCCATCCATACGACCACTAGCCCATACTTTCCTGATCATTCTTTCCTATTTCATTTGCATTTTCATTTACTTGACCTGTCAATAACTGGTCAATACACATACTCTTCCGTCCTTTAATATGATCCATTCTTAATGGATCTAATATCTCCATCTCACCTCTAAAAATTTACATTCTCTACATACTCTGTATAACTTTTAACTTTTGTTTTGTTACCACCACAAAACTTACTATTTCGTAGTCATCCTACGTGCTTAACTCTAACGTTAACCTTACTCTACGTTTTCTACAGTTACGTATACCTTACATACCTTTATATTATCTTTAAATCACTTCGTTCATTTCACATTACTATTGCTTTCACTTCATGCATTACTTAATTCACGTGTATAAATAGTTCATATCTCTCCAATCATGAGTTAAACATTTTACTAACCTCTTTTTCATTTCCCAAACCACGATCCGCAACCCAGATCGATCATCTTCTCCTCGAGTACTAACCGTATAGGCCAGCTTTCATTCCTTCGTGTAATGAGCTTCCGCTCGTGCACGTCCTTTCATCAACACGATTGGTTTCATCACATCAATAGTTCTAACATTATCATCAACAACATCGGCGGTTAACATATGTCATTCAACATTCATTACACTAGGTGATTACCCACCTATAACTCTTCTACAATTTCCTACGTGCCTGCTATAACGTGCCACACATTCTATTTCTTACATACAATCCTTTCATTCAATTTATCATTTCGCCAACTGAAGTACACGCTCGTACTTCCTTCCATTCATGCTTACTTGCGAAGACCTTATTACATCGTTTCAATATTTCTTACTAAGCTTACCGTTCCCGCCCATACTCAAGTTATTGTCCGGGTCACAGCCCGTCATCATTCTGACTTCTAAGAGTCAATTACTAACACATCTAACACGTAACTTATACAAAACTTCGTCTATTATACTATCACTTTTTACTTTATACTTATTTCTATGACCCGTTCGACTCAATCCTGGTCAAACTGTCGACATCTTCTTAGGCAGATTAATTTCATCTTCTTATATTTTTTGAATCCGTCTCACGGATTCAGACGCATCATTCATGCTTTTTCATTCATTAAATCCGCCTTACGGATTCAACCATTACATTCACGCCTTTCATCCTTGAATCCGTCTCGCGGATTCAGACATATCATCCATGCCTTTCATCCTTGAATCCGTCTCGCGGATTCAAACATAACATCCATGCCTTTCATCCTTGAATCCGTCTCGCGGATTCAAACATATCATCCATGCCTTTCATCCTTGAATCCGTCTCGCGGATTCAAACATAACATTCATACCTTTCATTCCCTGAATCTGTCTTACAGATTCAAACATATTATTCATATCTCGTTGACCCACACTTAATCACAGATTCAACATTCTTCATTCTTATCAGGCATGTTTTTCCTTCTTACATAGTACTCTCAATTTCCCGAGAGTCTTACTTCCCATTTCACCCACACGCCCGCCTGCTACCCAACTCTACCGGACATACCTGTAACAATTATCATGATCTCACGAACATCATACGTTTCTCGTGTACTGGCCAGGTACACAATCCACATAGTAGTTTCGTGCCTTCATGTAATTGTCACCTTATGTCCGTAGACTTAGGTTTCGGCGCGTGTATTGCTTCCAATACTTCATTACTATACTATCACTGTCTTTCATCTTAAAATTTTCCTTCCCTTAATGAACTTTGCCATTACTTACATCCACATATTAAATTCACGTACCTGGGCTCATTTGCCTATTTGTCTTATTACCTCTTTGCCTGCCTTAGTATTCATCCTAGACTGCACTCACGGATCATCCTCTTCCAACACTTATGCTTACCTTGCACATTCAAAACCGTCAGTTTCTTTATACGTATACATAAATACATACTTTCATCAGCCTTTACCTTTGGATCTTGATCGAGTCTTAGATTGTACGGATTTCTTATCTCAAGAGCACACAAGTTTGAGTTCAAGTACTTACCTTCTCGTACTTGATTCCCTCAAACCAGGGCTCTGATACCAACTTGTAAGACCCTAACACGTTTAACCTTAAAACGACGCAGCGGAATTTCGAGTCTGAAAATTTCTTTCATGACATACATCTTGACATTCTAAGAATTCATTTTTATAATATAAGAACATAACTTATCGACACTAAATTACATATTTAAACATTCCCGTACAATCCGTCTTGTGACTCGATCTTCGATCTCTACTCCTTAGTAATCCTCATAGCTTGTACTACCTGCGCTCACCACAAAAAATTCATAACGTTAGTACGTATCATAAGCATACAAGATTTGTACACGTTTACTTTTCATTTCATTAACTCTTTACATCCCGGTTTTCCCTCTGATCATACGATCCGTAGTGAGACTTCCTTGGTATCCTGCGTTACACTTCATCACCAGGCACGATGTTATTATCGTTAGTACTCAATTTCATTGAATGCATGCGTACATACTTTCATACAACCTATACATACACTTACGATCACACATAGCAACATACATACCTATGTACCTACATACATACGTACGTGCATACCTAAATACATCCATTCATACATACATACATACCTACTTACATGCCTACATACATACATTCATACAAACATACATACTTACTTACATACATACATACTTACATACATACTTATTCCATACCTTCTCACAACTTACATACGTGCATACCTTCGTACATACTCACTTGACTACATATACATACTATCTACATACACCCTTACATACATACACTTATACTTATACAACATACATACGTACCCACCTACATACGTGCCTACATTTATATTTTCAATCAACCATTTCAATATACCCGACTCATACTTGCCTACTCATATACGCCTTCGTATATATCCTTATGTACTTGCTTACACACTATAATCTTACATACATTCGCGCATACACGCTTACATACACTTCTACATACGAGTATAGAGATATACAACATCCATACATACCTATCCACACATACGCTTACCCTAATGGTCACAAAACATGAGTTAAATCAGTCATACGCAACTTAAAACGCGTTTAAACGAGTTCCCAAGCCAAAACTGAGCAAACGAGCAACTTTCGCCAACCAGGGGGGGCTCGCGTGACGCCTAGGGCCTTGGCGTCACGCTAGGCCCCTGTTTTGGCAGAACAGATGCAGCAACTTGCTGCACATTCCCAGCACGATCCCGTTTCACGGAAACGAGCATAACTCTCTCGTTTTTGATCCGTTTTACCCGATTCTTTTTCCTACGCGTCCGTAATTTAATCCTCCACCTTGTGGAGTCAAAAACCAACATCCAACATAACAAATTTTCAGACTTCTAACTCTTCGGCTTATTACCCTTTTTCCAAACTTTGACCCGTTCGTGCATTCATCAACATAACTTGGTTATTTTACCATAGCATCTTATAAATCTAACAATATCCGTGACGTCTATCATAACCTACTAAATTCTTGGATGTCTTGCATCCTCTTAACACATTATCGTTCATATGCTTAATTTGACCCGTTAAGGGTATTCGCGCAGTAATTGGTCTATGACTGACCAAACCATCATCCCCACTTCCATACTTGTCCGAAACATTACCCTAATCGAATAACTTGCTTCTAAACTACTTTTAAGATCGTTTACCCCAAAATACCCACCAAGGGCATTTTAGTCAACCATAAACCCATCATTTACGACGAAAGACTTTAACACATATTTGACCTCAAACATCATGTTTAATTCATTACAACACTTTATTACTTACTTGCACTAAGAAGTGATTACGGAAATCACTTACCTTATGCGTCCGTGCTCGTATCCGATTCCTTGCCTCTTCTTGACCCGTTAACACCTCATCCTTGAGTCCGTCTCGACGTGATTCCTATACTTTCATTTCATCGAAATCACGCTCTTATTAGCATACACCTTTGTACATGTAACAATCATATCACTCGCATAATTCACACTTAACTTTCCTTAGTCATTTCTAACAAGCATTGAAATACATAATCAACTTCATATAATCATATCCGTATACGTTAAACTCATGTAACTCATCATGTCATTACATTTAACACGGATTGCTATAACATGTACCATACGACTTCCCATCAACCTACATTTACGACAACGAGTCAAATCATGTTTCTTATACTTAGTTGACTTTCAAAAGTCAACTATTAACCATACTTAACTATCGACTTATCATCATATACCCGTAACATCATAATCGACTATACGGACGACACTATATACATTTCATCATACACTTGATGTGAGTACTACCCTTTAAGCATAACGTACAACTATTTCATGCACAATTATTCTAAACTCATACATAACCCATCAAAACCAACTACTAATCATCATGTATCATTCCAAATGAACATTAAACATAACATCATCCTATTCCTATACTTTCATCTAACAATAATTCATCATACCCACATAATACATCAATCATTCAACAAGACTTGAACATAGGAGGTGATTCTAGTCATCATCTTCACCCTAACTAACGGGTGTCACCTCTAAACATCAAATTAACGCAAACCATTCATAACCCATGTTCTACACGAGGATTCTAACCCTTGTACATGATCAATTTCATATTAACTCACGGATTAGAACATAACCCACTTCACCCATGATCACCAATCTTAGATTTAAGACATACCTTATGATCCCCTCGTGTTGGTGATCATTAATCCATGCTCGGTTATGGATTTCAGCTTCATCTTGCCTTCCAATTTGAGCTTAAAGGCGATTTAGGGTTTGAGGCTCCATGGGAACCTCCTGATCTTTCTCGAACACACACGTATGTGTGTGTTTGTGTGTGTTTAGTTATTTTATAACTTAACTTTCATTTGTTCCATTTTAGCCCCTCGGGTTTACTTTTAAAACATAACTGACACTACCTTAATCATTTAAGACTTTTGACCATAACCTTAACTAGGTTAAATAGCCTAGTTATTTATTTCCTGACGTGTCACATAATAACATACAACAAATATTAACATTCAGATTTTGGGGCGTTACAGTGGGAGTGATGCACAATTAGATAGAGAAAAGGGATCTGATGCATTTATTTATGAAATACCATTTTTGTCATTGCCTTAAATAAAACCTAACTGATTAATTTAACTCAGTTTGATGTAAAGGACTTAAAATGTTATATAACATGTGTTTTTAGGACATAAAATGAAATTAAAACTTTTAAAAGGCATGTCACACCCCGACTTTCCACGTGTCACCGGTGGGCCCGGTGGGGGAGTATCGTGACGTGGTTGGCAACACAATAGTCAAACAACACAATATATATAAATGCACAGCGGAAGCAAAAGATAAATATTATTACATTCCGAATATAAGGTAATATCCAGTATTACAACGGAAGGTAAAGGATCCACAGGCGGATCTTAAAACATATCATTTGTTCAACAGACTTTAGACGCCTAGAACTTGCAAGATTCCTTATTAGCGCCCTGAGCTTCCAGCCAATTACGTTCAGTACCTGTCACTTAACCCTTTTGGAAAATACGTCAGTTTTCACTGGTAAATACACTCAACCGACTCATTTGAAAAGAGTTTAAGAAAATTGGTTTGGATGCACGTGGCACAAAATATCTTTCATAATTTGATTAAAATGCACAGAGGCAGAATTAACCTTTTTAACTTGGAACAATTATAGTTATAACCTTGTATACAGATTTACATGTTCGTTGTACGTTCAGGGCCCGATGTAGAAACCGAGTCAAGATTAACAGACACACCACAAGTATAAGCCCACAAGAGAGTGAGATACCGTTTCCCTTTAAGCAACTTTCAGTGTATGCCTACACCCCGTGCTTAAGGCGTGGTCATTTTATAATACAATGATGTCAAGGATATCCGGGACATGGTCATTAACCCCTAAAGGCTTTTATTTCAAACAATACAGATTAAAACGGGTTACCTCAATAATTTAATCACAATCCGATTAAACATTCAATACCCGACCAAGCGGTATCATTATACCGTATTCCAAGCCCGTATAGGGAAAATAAGTTAAGAGTATTTACCTGAGCTAGCTCCTGTCTTAAATAGAAAGAATCTAATAACTCAGCCGTATTCACTTAAGTAAGCGTCGGTACCATTTACCGAAATGCTCTAGTCTGGAATAATGGTATAAATAATTAATTAGAATGCTAACGGGTCTTTAATTAAGCCTAAGCTTAGACCGGTTAGTCTTAAGGAAATATACGGTTCAAACGCATGATTAAGCGAAGACCGGAATAGAATGTGATTTAAACCCGACATGTTCAGAGACTTGTCTTATATGGGTAATTCATACACATTCTGGACTTTGAGATAAAACCGATAGGGTTTGACCCATTTCGGCTAATTTATGTAAACTTGTTACATAAACCGTACCGTACGCGTAAGAAGCGTGATGGGTATTCGTGAGAGCTATATACAGGTTTCCTAAGTTAATTTATGCCTCAAATATGTTGTGACATCAGGAAGATGTCTTTCATTATGCCCGAAACAAGTTTAAACACAAACTGTGCCCCGTAGGGGTAGTTTGGTCATTTTAAAGTTTGCAAAAGAGTTTAGATGTTTAACTGAGTTACAGGTCTGATGTAAACAGCAAACATACTCAATTTGATAAGTTATATCAGTAGGCTAAAGCATATATGTGAAATTTATCACTTATAACCAAACTATGCACCGAAGGGGCATTTTGGTAATTTCACATAAGCCGAAAAGCTCAAAACTAAAGTCTGAGTTTACCAACCTTTGCTTACTGTTAAAATATCATAATTTTCCTCACATATCAGTAGGTATCAACCCGGGTATGTCCAATATGATCTTAAAACATACTATGCGTTAAAAACGCTAAATAAGGCGATTAAAGGCCATTACCGGGTTCGGTACTTAAATCTGATATTTTTATATTTCCAGAAGGCTTAAAATAATTTATTTATCATATGTGATCAGTAGCAAAAGGTTTGGAGTCGTTTAGATATGTAAAACTCATTTTATGGCCCGTAAGGGCAAAACCGACAATTACCGAATTAAGCCTACGACTACTAGTTATGCTCAGCCTAAAATTAATTAAAAATCTTTAAAAATCCCAAAATAATATATTACATCAGTGGGTATTAAGTTTGATACAAAAAAGTAGGCTTAACTAGGCTATACGCTAATTACGCCATTTTATTAACAAAAAGCTTAAATTTTGCGACATTGAGCATAACTCTTAATTTACAAGTCAAACTGGTGTCAAACTTTGCATACAAGTTTATATATCAGTAACTAAGGTTTTTACACTTTTACATTTTCATAAATCTCGTTTTAAGGTAATAAGGGCATAATGGTCAACATATGAGTAATTAACGGAATCATGCGTATTAATCGGATAACTAAGGAACCGAGGTGTATAATCACAGAGGGTTATACTAGCATGTAACCTGGTCCAAATGAAGCTCCAAGGTATTTCTAAAACATACCTAAACGGGTCAGAACTGAAAGTCAAAGTGGAAGTCAAACTATGTGACTTTCGATTCCGAACCGGGTCTAAACAGGAAATAGTCGGGTTGAACATGTTTAGACATGTTCTTACACTAATTACTAAGTTATAACAATGATCAAACAGGTTGTAAATGTTCTAGATAGCTAATTATGCATAAATGACATTTTAAGCATCCTGTTGACTTTTTAATTATAAGTTTGACCCGACTTTTGACCTGGTTAGAGTGGTGATCAGGGGAAACCCTTTTGGGGTTTTATTACCCTCATAAATACCAACTCATAACTACTTTTAATTCGAGATATGACTGAGCCATTATTGACTAATCTCGAAGTCAAACCGTAATTACGACGGTTTGACTTTTAGCTAATTAAACAAGCTAAACTCAACTAAAGAAGGACTAGTAGACTTACAAGAGTCCTATGCACGACTTAAGACCACTTGGACCTGCTTGAGAGCTCCAGGAATGATTAGATTGCAAGGAAATTGGTGCGAGGAAAGAATGATCATGGAGGCCTTTATATAGTGGTTGTAAACACCACAAAAGATTGACATCTAGGCCTATAATTAACCATGAGTTGTTTACAAGTGTCCCTAGTACTCTAAAACATCTTTAGGGGTCGCCCAAGATTGAGAAAAACCAGTAGAATCGGTCAGAATCGCGCAAAACAGGCTGCTGCCCGTTTTTCTGCAGCTGGTGCTCCCACGCGGCCCGCCTCAATTTCACCCAACCCGTACGCGGGCCGCCTGGCCCAATAGAATCAGATTTTTAACTTTCTTTTGTTTTGCAGGTTGACCTTTGGCTTCACGAAGGGGCAACTAGGGTTATTTCTTGCATTTTGACCCTCTTATATTTACCCACAAGGGCTTTAGGACTTATACCCACTTTGCCAAGTCCCTGAACACTTCCGGTTAACCCGAAAAGTCTTAACTTTCATCGTTTGCACTTTAACCCCTCGCACACGAATTTGATCATAACTTTCTCATACGATAACGAAACTTCATGAAATTTATATCACGCATCCTAGTGAGCATAATTTACATTTACAAAGCTTCGGGTTTGTCAAAAGATCATTCAGAGGTATATCTTTAACATGTTGATACATTTGACCCCTATAGTTTGTAATCTCTCACTTTTAGCTTCGTATGATCCATGATTTATTCGTTTGATGTTATAAACATCATGTAGGGTTATTATGAAGTATATTTATTCACTGTTGACACTTAGAATCCGTATAATCACATACTTTTCATGTTTGTCAACTTTAGTCCTTTTATAACATTCTTTCACATGTTCAAGCTTATGACACGTGTCAATACATTATAGGACGTGAATTTTCGAGGTGTTACATCCTCACCCCCTTAAAAGAAATCTCGACCTCGAGATTTGTTAAAGTAAAGGAAGTATTTTCTGCCTTAAATTGGGCTTAATCTTCTCCCAGTACCTTTGAGCCTCTAAGGCAATACAATTGACCTTTATAATAGGTACATGTATCTTTTTGGACCTTCTAATCCTGTCGATCCTCAATCACAACAGGTTGCTCATATTATCACAGTCCTGCATATCATTATGTGATAGCGCCTTTCGACTTATTGGTGACACTTCACTAAATCGTTAGTGTGGGTCACATTGCGCGTTCCATCAAGCCCCTTAATTAGGTCTTAGCTCGTAAGCTATTTGATCTTGATACATCCGATTTCCTTCGAATGATTCTATATACTCGGAGCTTAACTAGCCCGATAATTTAACAAATTTAGCACACCCTTCCAGGGTGATATCTATTGTTGAACCTCACTTCTTAACAAGAATTTAGGAGGTTTGCTATTTTCATAAATTCTCGATTTCCTGCCGTTACTGGCAACTTACAATCGAGTATGGATTTATACGATCTTATTTGTTGTTTCCTAGGCAACTTTCAGATCTTTATAATTGAACTTACCAATCTATTGTTCTAACAATAGACGTTTAACATGCCATTTATACAAGGTCTCCACAGGGTAGCCTTGATACTTATTTAACAGCTATTTATAGAAAAGCTTATCTTAAGGGGAGATGGTTATTCCAACTATTGCTCAAAATTTATGTTTAAGAAATAGCTAATCTTTACAGTTAGTCGAGCAATCGACGATCCTGGGTAGTTGATGGCGATTCTTAATCGTTGCTTAATTAGGGTTGCGATAACCAATGCCTTAGCAAAATGAACCGTCTTTCATAATTTTACTATACCGAATTCTCATGATATTGAGTTTGGCTTTATGAATCTATGTATTAAAACTTACTTAACCAGGGTTTTCGATTCTGCCAATAATGGTACTAGTTGTCTTGGAGATTTCATAATAATGCAGCCCCAAATGGAATATTTAACTTAACCCTACCTGTCTCCCCGGGGTAAACAGGGTAATCTTAGGGGGAGATAATCAAGGTACAAGGAGGTTACAGAGATTTCCATATCTCAGGCTCCAGTTTACTCATCATTGCTTGTGTCAAATAAGTGACACATTTATGTTACTAGTCCACGAATTCCTAATCTGGAATATTTCTTGGACAATTTTCATTCTGGATATCTTCTTTGAATACTAGCAGTTGACTTTAGTACAATATGATTATTGGGATATCTTTGTGGTTCCATACATTAAACCTCCATACTGATCAGGCATGGAAGCAATCTAGGGAACTTATTCAGATACACCAATCCTCATATAGTGCTTTTGTCATACCATTGATATTCGAAATCGATAGAGATTAAAGAGATATCAACTACATGTATTTATATTTAATCAGAATGGAAATTTTCACAAACTAGGCACCTAGCTCAGTTGGCTAGGCGCGCGAAAGGGTGCGGCCTAGACCCAGGTTCGATTCCGGGGACGGCCGATTCCACCATTTTTTTTACAGGAACAGAAAAATAGTTCTTATTTCTAAACGAATCATCTTCTTGATTGCTATCAGACAACTGCTATTCATCATCCTCATGGCTTTATACTAACCGTGGTTTCATTAAACCATACCGGCCAATAAGGCACTAACATTCTTAATGAACGTCATTTTAAAAATTATATTAATATCACTTAGCCTAGGTCACAAAAGACCATCAATGGCATTTAAGGGTTGGACCTAGTCCATCACCTTTTTGATAGGGGATCAAAAGTCACATCTGTCTTTATTATACTGATGAATTTGGATAGCTTGAAAGCTTGACAATAGGATATCAGAAAAAGTGATTCATAATAGTTATAAAGTATCAATTTAAGATTTGTTGGAGCATTTTCTAAAGTATCATCTCTTAGGCGTCCATCTGATTCCTAGGGTAGTTGGTCTTGATATGCCCCTTCTCGTTGCAACCATAACAGGTTGCATCCTTTATCTTCTTGCAATCCAGGGTTTTATGTTCCTTTGACTTGCAAATCCCACACGGTAGAGGCTGAGACTCAAATCTGCATTTCCCCAGATGGTATTTCCTACAAGTTTCGCACCTGGTCTTCTCTCCCGACTGATGGTTGTCTCTCTTGAACCCGAAACTCTTCTTATCTTTAGAATTCCTCTTCCTATCGGAGCGATGAGAATTCTCGTCCTCCCTTTTACGCTTTCCATCTTCAGAGACTTTGGCAGCCTTGTTTCTGACCACATCGAGTGTGAGAGATAGTGACAGATCTGCCGTTGACCTGAATGTAGTAGGTCTTGAAGCCTTAACACTGGCTTTGATTTCTGGGGCTAAACCCCCGATGAAGCGAGCAATTCGCTTGGGCTCTGGTGTTACAAGGTAAGGAACCAGTCTGGACAGGGTATTGAAACTGGTGAGGTAAGCTTGACAATCTAAGTTTGTCATCACCAATGATAAGAAATCAGATTCAATTCTTTCGACCTCGTGTTGAGGGCAGTAGTTCTCCATAATGAGAGCAACAAACTGTTCCCATGACATGTTGTAAAGTGGGATCTTCCCAGCAGCTTGAATGAGAGCCTTCCACCATGCTAGCGCCTCTCCCTTGAATGATTGGGATACATACTTCACTACATCCCTCTCAGCGCATCCGCTGATATCCACAATAGTATCCATCTCATCCAGCCATGTCATACAGTCAATGGCTCCTTTCTCCCCTGTAAAATCCCGGGGTTTACATGACACAAAGTACTTGTAGGAGCAACCCTTATCACGGGGTCCTTTATTCAGTATGATTTGTTGAGACGGATCACTGTGATGGTTCGAGGAGCGACGATCGTCATCTCCATTCTTGGGATCATCTTTCTTGGGAGGTGGTTTGCTGTGAGCTTCAGAGTGTGTTTTAGGCTTTGAAGGCTGTGTAGATAGGGTCCTACTATACTCTTCGTACTGCCTTTTCAAAGCCTGTGTAACAGCGTCGTCTATGATCGCTTTCAATTCCGCACCCGTTAGATTTATTTGGGCGTCATTATTTACCTCCGCTGGATGACTATTACCCTCGTCTGAGTTAGCCATTACAATTTAACTGTTGCAGAAAACAAGGGCAATAGTTTATTTGGGAGTTTATTATGGAATTGCCCCTTAGGGTAATTCGTTAACCATGGTAAACGGAGACCACATTTGGTTAATTTATTTATCATATTTATTTAGGATTTCTATAATAATTTATCCTAATTATAAAACAATAACAGTTTTATTTGTGGCACAAAAGGCCTAGTCTCGTGGACATTTTTATTTAACCTATGATTTCAAGGAATCAAAACATTAAGGTATACTGGCACAATAGGCCTGGTCTCAAGGACATTTATAAATTATGCGCTATGATTTCAGAGAATCAAAGCATTAAGGTTTGAACCTAGTTCATTGCCTTTATCTGACAGGGAGTCATTGCTACCACTGTCTTTAGTCTCAGAGGGCATTAACTATAGCCCGTAGGCATTATCTTACCAATATATGGTCAAAGTATGATCATCTTAATTGATGATCTAAACCCATGATTCAGAGATCATTAAGTTGGGTTAGGGATCTTTTTAAAGAATCCGTATATATATAAATGACGTGTGTGATTTTAACGAATCACGCCTGCCAGGAGGGTTAACATATTTACAGATGTTAACAGGGATTCGAATCTTTTTAAACATATCTTACCATCACAGCCCGGCCTTAAAATGACCCGAAGGCTAGGTTTCACTCTTAAGATTCTTATTAATATTCATCGCAGGACAATCCTAAATTGAGGTGTTAAATATGGATCTGAATCTAATTATGGAACTACCATCTTGGCCCGTTCTTAAAATGACACGTGACTAGGTCTTGTCCTTTTTAGATTTTACCATTTTGTTATAATGGTAGATCTTATAATATAGGAATGATAATTTAAACATAATCATTCCTTTAAAATTTAAACAAGTATATTGTTGCCCTAAACGGGACTTCTAATAAAAATTGATTTACCCATGCTAGAGCTTAATCAGAAAAATAACCAAGGACTCCAAAAACAAGTTAGAATTTGTCCTATGTTCTCGTCTAGACTCAAGAATGTGCAATTGTGTAACTGAGATTAAACGCAAAAGGCTAGCGTTTAATTCACTCAGTGTTGGCTTTGATACCAACCTGTCACACCCCGACTTTCCACGTGTCACCGGTGGGCCCGGTGGGGGAGTATCGTGACGTGGTTGGCAACACAATAGTCAAACAACACAATATATATAAATGCACAGCGGAAGCAAAAGATAAATATTATTACATTCCGAATATAAGGTAATATCCAGTATTACAACGGAAGGTAAAGGATCCACAGGCGGATCTTAAAACATATCATTTGTTCAACAGACTTTAGACGCCTAGAACTTGCAAGATTCCTTATTAGCGCCCTGAGCTTCCAGCCAATTACGTTCAGTACCTGTCACTTAACCCTTTTGGAAAATACGTCAGTTTTCACTGGTAAATACACTCAACCGACTCATTTGAAAAGAGTTTAAGAAAATTGGTTTGGATGCACGTGGCACAAAATATCTTTCATAATTTGATTAAAATGCACAGAGGCAGAATTAACCTTTTTAACTTGGAACAATTATAGTTATAACCTTGTATACAGATTTACATGTTCGTTGTACGTTCAGGGCCCGATGTAGAAACCGAGTCAAGATTAACAGACACACCACAAGTATAAGCCCACAAGAGAGTGAGATACCGTTTCCCTTTAAGCAACTTTCAGTGTATGCCTACACCCCGTGCTTAAGGCGTGGTCATTTTATAATACAATGATGTCAAGGATATCCGGGACATGGTCATTAACCCCTAAAGGCTTTTATTTCAAACAATACAGATTAAAACGGGTTACCTCAATAATTTAATCACAATCCGATTAAACATTCAATACCCGACCAAGCGGTATCATTATACCGTATTCCAAGCCCGTATAGGGAAAATAAGTTAAGAGTATTTACCTGAGCTAGCTCCTGTCTTAAATAGAAAGAATCTAATAACTCAGCCGTATTCACTTAAGTAAGCGTCGGTACCATTTACCGAAATGCTCTAGTCTGGAATAATGGTATAAATAATTAATTAGAATGCTAACGGGTCTTTAATTAAGCCTAAGCTTAGACCGGTTAGTCTTAAGGAAATATACGGTTCAAACGCATGATTAAGCGAAGACCGGAATAGAATGTGATTTAAACCCGACATGTTCAGAGACTTGTCTTATATGGGTAATTCATACACATTCTGGACTTTGAGATAAAACCGATAGGGTTTGACCCATTTCGGCTAATTTATGTAAACTTGTTACATAAACCGTACCGTACGCGTAAGAAGCGTGATGGGTATTCGTGAGAGCTATATACAGGTTTCCTAAGTTAATTTATGCCTCAAATATGTTGTGACATCAGGAAGATGTCTTTCATTATGCCCGAAACAAGTTTAAACACAAACTGTGCCCCGTAGGGGTAGTTTGGTCATTTTAAAGTTTGCAAAAGAGTTTAGATGTTTAACTGAGTTACAGGTCTGATGTAAACAGCAAACATACTCAATTTGATAAGTTATATCAGTAGGCTAAAGCATATATGTGAAATTTATCACTTATAACCAAACTATGCACCGAAGGGGCATTTTGGTAATTTCACATAAGCCGAAAAGCTCAAAACTAAAGTCTGAGTTTACCAACCTTTGCTTACTGTTAAAATATCATAATTTTCCTCACATATCAGTAGGTATCAACCCGGGTATGTCCAATATGATCTTAAAACATACTATGCGTTAAAAACGCTAAATAAGGCGATTAAAGGCCATTACCGGGTTCGGTACTTAAATCTGATATTTTTATATTTCCAGAAGGCTTAAAATAATTTATTTATCATATGTGATCAGTAGCAAAAGGTTTGGAGTCGTTTAGATATGTAAAACTCATTTTATGGCCCGTAAGGGCAAAACCGACAATTACCGAATTAAGCCTACGACTACTAGTTATGCTCAGCCTAAAATTAATTAAAAATCTTTAAAAATCCCAAAATAATATATTACATCAGTGGGTATTAAGTTTGATACAAAAAAGTAGGCTTAACTAGGCTATACGCTAATTACGCCATTTTATTAACAAAAAGCTTAAATTTTGCGACATTGAGCATAACTCTTAATTTACAAGTCAAACTGGTGTCAAACTTTGCATACAAGTTTATATATCAGTAACTAAGGTTTTTACACTTTTACATTTTCATAAATCTCGTTTTAAGGTAATAAGGGCATAATGGTCAACATATGAGTAATTAACGGAATCATGCGTATTAATCGGATAACTAAGGAACCGAGGTGTATAATCACAGAGGGTTATACTAGCATGTAACCTGGTCCAAATGAAGCTCCAAGGTATTTCTAAAACATACCTAAACGGGTCAGAACTGAAAGTCAAAGTGGAAGTCAAACTATGTGACTTTCGATTCCGAACCGGGTCTAAACAGGAAATAGTCGGGTTGAACATGTTTAGACATGTTCTTACACTAATTACTAAGTTATAACAATGATCAAACAGGTTGTAAATGTTCTAGATAGCTAATTATGCATAAATGACATTTTAAGCATCCTGTTGACTTTTTAATTATAAATTTGACCCGACTTTTGACTTGGTTAGAGTGGTGATCAGGGGAAACCCTTTTGGGGTTTTATTACCCTCATAAATACCAACTCATAACTACTTTTAATTCGAGATATGACTGAGCCATTATTGACTAATCTCGAAGTCAAACCGTAATTACGACGGTTTGACTTTTAGCTAATTAAACAAGCTAAACTCAACTAAAGAAGGACTAGTAGACTTACAAGAGTCCTATGCACGACTTAAGACCACTTGGACCTGCTTGAGAGCTCCAGGAATGATCAGATTGCAAGGAAATTGGTGTGAGGAAAGAATGATCATGGAGGCCTTTATATAGTGGTTGTAAACACCACAAAAGATTGACATCTAGGCCTATAATTAACCATGAGTTGTTTACAAGTGTCCCTAGTACTCTAAAACATCTTTAGGGGTCGCCCAAGATTGAGAAAAACCAGTAGAATCGGTCAGAATCGCGCAAAACAGGCTGCTGCCCGTTTTTCTGTAGCTGGTGCTCCCACGCGGCCCGCCTCAATTTCACCCAACCCGTACGCGGGCCGCCTGGCCCAATAGAATCAGATTTTTAACTTTCTTTTGTTTTGCAGGTTTACCTTTGGCTTCACGAAGGGGCAACTAGGGTTATTTCTTGCATTTTGACCCTCTTATATTTACCCACAAGGGCTTTAGGACTTATTGTCACTCCCCAACCGATGGCGGAATCATCGGGGCGCGGCACTGAGCGAAACAGATTGTCCAGGAATTTCCATAACAACTATCAATACCATTCAATTTAAGTTAACATGTCCCATACCATGTCTCAAACAGCAAAACAAGTTATTACAGACAAAAACTAAACAAATATTCTGTTCCGACAACTCAGATTTAAACATAACTAATTTATTTGTTGGTTTCTAGGACTCCAGTTCCTAGCTTCGATTTCATCACAGCACAAGAGCAAACATGCAACCTAAGCACCTGTCACATACGTTAAAATAATGTCAATACATAAAATGTAAAGGTGAGCATACAAGTTTGTTAATAGCATATAGTGTTCGAATTCGTTTACGCATAACCAGCACGTACACATAGTGAAATGAAGCACGTTAGTTATCGACATAGATCCATCGATACCAATGACTGCGGGTTGACTGCCCGAGGCAGTTCGCAATACATGATTACCACTGTAATCCATGCAAGTAAAAGATCCTTAACAATCCCCGTGTGAACGGGTGCTGAGTCCAAACTATAGTACTATCATTGCTAAGGCAGGTAGACAGCATTCCATGTGTAAACATAACAAACAAGCATTCATAAGCCACGTATAACATGCATTAGTGGTTAAGCGTTAAAATAGCTTGAGTAGTGTGATAGTTGTAGTTTGAATAGTTGTAACGTATGTAACACCCAAAAGTGCTAGAGCGAAAAAGGTTCGAGTATACTCACAGCGATATGGATTGAAGGGAGCGCTTTACAGCGAGTACGGTTAGCCTGAATAGATTCGATAACGTAACGATAAGTGACGCGTAAAACAGTACAAGTGAGAGTGAGTAGGATGACCGATCGTGCGGATCAGTTATCCGTGAGTAGAAGTCATCCGTGCGCATGACCTGTCCGTGCGGATGGTGATACGCGCGGATGGTGATGCGTGCGGATGGTGTTCCATCCGGATAGGTTATCCGTGCGTACGACTGTCCGTGCGGGTGGTAATCCGTGCGGACTAGTTGTACGTGCGGACGACTTATCCGTACGGTTAGATTGCTTGTGTGGATAAATGTTCAAGTGGATTGTTTCTTCCTAAGATGTGTTTGTGTATGATGGCTTGTACTTTGGAGTTTTCGTTGTAGCATTTAGAAAAAACCAAATTGTTTCTATCTTTCAAGCCGGTCGCGCGGTCGGCGGTCCGTGCGTAGGGTAATCCGTGCGGGCAGACTGTGCGCGCGGGCAGAGACAATCCGTCCGGATAGCCTGTCCGTGCGTACAGCTGGTCCGTGCGGATGAGGGTTGTTTGATTTTTCTATCTTAAGGCCTTAGTATCTCATGATCCGAAGAGTAATCCATTCAGAGGTCGTCCGTTCGGATTGCTCGTTCGTCGATACTCAAACCTTTGTTTGGAAAGTGGGTCCAGAGGGTAGTCCGTGCGGATGACAACCCGTGCATATGACCCGTACGTGCGTATGGGCCGTACGTGCGTATGGACGTGCGCATGGTTCGTCCGTGCGGACAGCTTGTCCGTGCGGACAGCTTGTCCGTGCGGACAACTGGTCTGGTTGTCCCGTTCGTCTACACTTGGTTTCTGTTGTCGTTTATCGAGACGCTCTGACCACGTGGTAACCACTTGGAGTTGTGTTCTTACCCGCGTGACTAGGCTGGTCAGGAACCACCCTAACTCGGCCTGTCGGCGACTTAGAACGGTCGTCCCGGTTAACCCCGAAATCAGTTGTCTATGGGTAGAATTCCAGATCTGGAACTAGGGCACCACTATTGATGAGTAGAACACTAGGACTGATCGGATTCGTACCGGTTTTAAAAGTAAAAGAAGAAGAGAACTTAGGTTTATTTCTTTCAACTCTTTAACCTTAGAAAAGTTTAGATCTAGGTGAATTTATCGTAAAAACTTGTAGAAATCGCTTAGATCTGAGATATTCTTGGTGGAATGAAGCCAAGCATGAAGTTCTTATGAACTTCATGGTGACGTCACCCGCGAATACCTCAAATCCGGATGATTTCATGGTTAGAATCGAGGATTCGAAGGATAGAAGTGTGTAGAATCGTGTAGTGATTAAAGATGTACAAGAATTAGTGCGAGATCTTACCTGGATCGAGAGAAATATGAGGAAAGGTGAAGAATGCGTGTGGTTCGGACGTCACTTGCCAAAAGTGGAAAAAGTGGAGAGTGACCCGTGTATTTATAGGATGCCAAAAAGGGAAAGGGGGTGAGCCGTGTGCATGGCACGCACCCGGGCAGGTTATCCGCGCGGACTGGCCATCCGTGCGGACTGGCAATCCGTGCGGATTGGCCATCCGTGCGGATTGGCCATCCGTGCGGATGCCACCTCCTTGGGTGAGCTCAATGCGATGTTGATTCGGCTCTGAGTTGCGAGCGGTTCGATAGGGTTTCCTAATTTAAATTACTTTCAGTCCCAACTAATTCTTACAGGGTTCGACTCGGAATTCGGGTTCAGGTTCGTTCATAGTCGAGTTAGACTTCGAGTTCGATTGAGTCCGCTTGATTATCCCACTTGACATTACATAAGGTAAACATGCACAGGTAACACTTAAGGCACACACACACACATATAACCATAAATAAAAATACATAGTTCGAGTTACGATTTGGTGTCGATTTGATTTGCTTGCTTGATTAACTTTATCGCATTGTTACTTCCTATCTTTCACAGTCGTAGGTCTATTGAAATACGATTAGCAGGGCTTGATTATTGTAATGTACAACAATTACTCCACATAATCTAAATATCATACAAACAATTCTACGAGTCACGTCGCGCGAAATCGGTCGTTGACTTTGACCTTGACTTTGACTTTCACTTGTGAAAACACGGGGTGTTACACTTATACCCACTTTGCCAAGTCCCTGAACACTTCCGGTTAACCCGAAAAGTCTTGACTTTCATCGTTTGCACTTTAACCCCTCGCACACGAATTTGATCATAACTTTCTCATACGATAACGAAACTTCATGAAATTTATATCACGCATCCTAGTGAGCATAATTTACATTTACAAAGCTTCGGGTTTGTCAAAAGATCACTCAGAGGTATATCTTTAACATGTTGACACATTTGACCCCTATAGTTTGTAATCTCTCACTTTTAGCTTCGTATGATCCATGATTTATTCGTTTGATGTTATAAACATCATGTAGGGTTATTATGAAGTATATTTATTCACTGTTGACACTTAGAATCCGCATAATCTCATACTTTTCATGTTTGTCAACTTTAGTCCTTTTATAACATTCTTTCACATGTTCAAGCTTATGACACGTGTCAATACATTATAGGACGTGAATTTTCGAGGTGTTACAAGGCACGTTTCAAAATTCAGATAATACATAAAGAAAAAAAATGAAATTTACTATGATTGTTATTACCGTTAACAATATAAGTTGGTTACTCTTAAATTGTTTTGCTACTAAATTATATCACCGTTTGAACACATTATCTTTGAAACATTAATTGTGTTTTGCTACTAAATTATATCACCGTTTGAACACATTATCTTAGAAACATTAATTGTTTTTATTGTGATGGCCCCACATTAATTCTCAATTATGCCGCACTTAGACTAATCGGTATGGTGAGCCTCATCCCCAAGGGGATGGGCCGCCACGTAAGCGGGGGCTTCAAGGGGATGGACCTAGGGGGTGGGGGATGAACCCCTTTATATATATATATATATATATATATATGTATGTATGTATGTATAGGTGTGTGTGTGGGAGTGAGAGACGTCGAGAACGTCTTCCATCGGCCGAAGATGACGGGCCTGGCACCGGAGCAAGGGGGTGGGGTGACTGGGGCGGCGAGATGGGGAGGTGCATGGAGACGGCCCCCATACCGTTTAGTCTTAGTTTGGGCGCTCAACAAACATTAGTTTGGGCGCTCAACAAACATATTGTGACCTCCAATGTAATATTTATCAACTTATTTGTCATGTCACTTAAATGCATTGTAAAATGCAGTGCATTGAGGAAGGTCTAAGAAATACAAAAGATAATTTAACATCGAGGACTTTAAATAATTACAACTTTTAAAATATAATATTAACTTTTAAACCAACTTCTCATAGGATTTTGAATGGACATAACTTTTTCATATTTTAATATTTGTCTTTTTCAATTAAACCATAAAACAAACATGTTATTCTTTTTAATTTGAGTATGGTATTGTTATATAAATATTTTTAATTTAAAAGAATAGCATGTCCATAATTACCAGTGTTAGTGTTTTCTGTCACATCTTACGGGCACCCCACTACCATATTGTAATACGTATAGTTTGAGATCAAGTTGAGATTTATAACTATCTATATCATATTGTAAAACAACTACAACTTATTCCCTCATTCTTCTATCTATATTGCTAATAATAGGTTGTAGTGTTTTACATATTCTTGTCATGCATCTCTAAGACAAGCTATATCAACATTGTTATGATTTCAGGCTACCTCAAGATTTATTTAAGCCCGGATGAGTAAATCAAACACTTTATATGTCTTATTATTGTGATTTCATTTGTTTTGAAAAATCCACATAAAACTATAAAAGGATACGTAGAATAGCTATAAATTGTTCTAATAGAAAGTGGTATTCATAACCACATTTTTTCTATTTTCAATAAAACATGTTATATTTTATTGAATGAGTATGGTAAAAAAACCATAAATATTTATATAAAACATGAAACATAATATTACTAGCCATGTGGTTGAGATACTGGCGCAAAAACAAACTGATATTCTTTACTAACGAAAATGATATATAAATAAGAAGTCTGGTTTATTGAAGACTTTCGATATAGTTGATCATAGACATTTTTTTTTACGGCAAATTTGGATCACTGACGGACCACTGGAGTATCATCGTGTCACCAGCGGAACCACCCGATCATATCCATCTCCACTAGGCATAATGCCTATACACAAATTCAGGAGGAAACCCAATAAATATGGGAAAAACCCCCTTGTGAGAATCGAACCCAGGACCTATTGGTCAAAAGTCTTATCTCACCTCCAGATACCACTAGGCTATAAAGCCATGGGTAGTTGATCATAGACATACACGTACGGGTTTTATGCTTTAGCATAACTAGTTATTTTTCGCCCGCGCGTTGCGGCGGGACCCAATGACTACAAAAGGCGTGTCAGCAACGGCAAACCGATACCGAATATCAAAACATAAATAAAATGTCGTGGTAAGGATAGTCACTCCGTCATAAAAAAAAGATTTTAAATAACCTAATATATAATAATAGGACCCACACGTCCTACACGTTGGAAATTCGGTTGTTTTCAGTTCAGTTATTATGGTGTTAACACGTTAAAATATGGATGAGCTCGGTACCGGTAACGGCAGCGAAAGTACCGATCCGGAAAATCATCGAAATTAAGTACCCGCACCGAAAATGCTCGGTACAATACGATATGGTATTTGAAGGTAAAAATCAATAAATACAGGTATGGTGCTAGAGCGGTGTCGAAATGAAAGTAACGATTCTGAAAACGCCAAAAGGTGGGTACCAAATTGGTACCGAAAATGATTTGGTATGGTAAATTTGGTACCGATACGATACCGGTTCGTTTACAAGATTTGATACGATTTGCTCATCAATATTCTAAATATCCAAGTTAATTTTACATGCTACAATTCATTCATTACAGAAAAAGACAAAAAAGAAAGCAAAAAAAGGTGGTTGTGTATATAAAACCTCATTCAAACGAAATACAGTTTACTTACTGTGTGTATGAAAAGTAATCTAAACGGTGCAATTACTTGCATTGCTACATGATTTGATGAGCTCGGTATCAACCGGTACCGAAAATACCGTTACCGAAATCCCCAAAAGTGGGTACTGGTACCGAATATACTAGTATGGTACGGTTCGGTACCGGTCGGTACTGATACGGCACCGGTATTTGAGGGTAAAAACCGGTGAATATCTGTGTAGAACCGGTACCGAAAATACACCGGTTTGGTAAATTTAAGACCGGTACCTATACCCGATACCATTTGCTCATCTCTTAATGATGTTACTATAAATTAATGATAAATTCTAATTCTAATTCTAATTTTAATTTAATAATAAACTACTGTTAATTAAATTTCCTTTTTATCATATATCAATTATACTAGTCTAAGTACCCGTGTGTTACACGGGTGGCTAATAAGAAAAATAACTACTTTAACGTTGTTGACGTAAATATTTTAATTATATGTACGTTGAGTTGAAATA
>JARYGA010053787.1:0-29677 GCA_030545235.1 Helianthus tuberosus
GACCATTTGCCATTGGTATAGTTCGCGTATAATAACAGTTATCAAAGTAGTATTCAAATGGCGCCGTATGAAATGTTGTACGATAGAAAGTGTAGAACCCTCGTGTGCTCGGGAGAAATAGGACAGCGAGAACTCGCTCCTAAGGATGTCTTGTCAATAACGAATGAAAAGATCGATCTGGTGAGGGCTTGATTGAAGGCAGCGCAAGACCGACAAAAGTCCTACGCGGACAAAAGAAGGCGCCCTATTAAATTCAAGAAGGGGATCGAGTATTTTTAAAGGTCTGGCCGTGGAAGGGCATTCGGTTCCGTAAACGGGGGAAGTTGGGCCCTCGGTACATTGGGCCATTTAAAATTTTAGCCCGTATCGAAAAAGTGGCATACCAGTTGGAATTACCTCCAGCTTTAGATGGAATCCATAACACTTTTCACGTGTCACAATTAAGAAAATGTCTCACGGATGAAACGGCTTACGTGCCACTCGACGATATCTAACTGGATGAGAAGATTAACTATGTTGAAAGGCAAGTGGCTATCAAGGATTCCAAAATAACGCATCTTCGCAATAAGGCCATTCGAAAAGTTCTAGTCCAATGGCAACACCGGAAAGGATCGGATCTAACATGGGAATCGGAGGATGAAATGCGGAAGATCTAGCCGGCTTTATTTGGTACGTATTAAGGTTTCGGGGACGAAACCTCCTTTAAGGGGGTAGACTTGTAACACCCCAAAAATGCATAATAGCCTATTTTAATGTTTAAATGTTCAAATGATTAATTAAGTTCTTAAATATATAAAGGAAGTTTATAAACTTTGAGAAGTATACAAAAATGACAACAAAAGCAACTTTGAGGGATTGAACATGTAAATTATGATAATAGACATAAGAAAAATTAAAAACCTAGTTATTGGTGGGTGTGGGTGTTGCGAGCAGAGGGCAAGGGAAAGGGGAAAACCCATCTCCTTCAATTGAACTCAAGATTCAGCAAATTAGTGTTGGTTTTAAACACAAATTGAATGCATGAGCTTAGTTTCTCCATAACCTAAGTGATTTGAACATAAGGTAAGTTAAATTTTATGATTTGATGAATTTTGATGAAGTGGGTTTTAATCCATCCATGAAATTATATGAAATTGAACTTGTATGTGAGTTAGAATCAACATATAGAAGACGTTTTATGCTTGAAATTGATTGGATTGAAGGTTTGAGGAGAAACCAACTTGTTCTAGTAGTATAATGATCATGTAGTTGAGTAAATAGAGTAATTTTGATGAATAAATGTATGTGTACTAGAATATTGATAGTTTATTATGTAGTAGGATGAATGAATTATGCAAAGTTAGTTGATTGAATGAATTATGAAGATTTCTAGTGAAATTGTGCATAGGACACATGTACATGATGCATAAAATGTTGTATGCACACTATGTGTTCGATGAAATGCCTCAATGACAATCTAAGTAGTTTTGAATGAAATGTGAACTAAGGTTTTGCATAAGGAAATTACAGAAATTGATATATTGTAAATCGTGATATAAAATATGAATGGTACATGAATGTAAGTGTTATATAAACGAATGACATAATCTAAATAAGAATGGATTATGTGTAGGATTGAAAGAAGAAGGAGCAAGTTTCGGGTTACAACAAAAGGCTCAAGAACGAAGTAAGTTCGTTTACTTACAAACTTATGTAATGCTAGTAGTTGTAAATTTATTATTACAAATCCATGAATAATGTTAGTTGTACATTCCATTAGTTTCTAGTCGAACTATAGAAGGAATATTTCTAATTGAATGAGATGTCAAAAGTAAGGTTCCGTATTGATTCGTGATGAACGGGTCAAATGGGATTTGATTGAGAATGTGTAAGATAAGGTTTCATGATGACCCATTGTGAATGGATTACTTAGAATGGAATTAGAGTGTAAAAGAATGGTATAGTCTCGAACCGTTGCTAAACGGGTCGATCGGTACTAGAATAGTATAGTGCCAAACCGTTGCTAAACGGGTTGATTGGTACTAAGGAAAAAGAATGATAAAAGAAAGTATTGTAATATGTTGACCCGTTAGCTATGGGTCAACGAACTCGTGATAAGTTGATTTTTCAAGAATGATTTGTGGTGAATTTAAGGTTATGTTTATTAGAAGTTGTATATCTCTTATGTAAGAATTATTAACGCTTTTATTTTGTTGAATGATAGGTAAAGCGCCTACTTAAACGGCCACACCTTGCTCGGAACGGACACGAATCGCGACGCCTTCAACACGCTTCCGTAATTTAGTGAATGCATATGGGTCAAAACATTTTGGTTATGTAGTAAATTATGTCTAGTTGTTTAAATACTGTGTTAAAAGACTTACGGTTACCTTTTTGTATATGTCGAATAGTGGTTATTAGGCTAATAGGGTCATTACTCTAGGTGTGACCGATGTTTCTTAAGGATGTATAAAAGTTAATTGGTCGAAATTTTACAATGACATGAAAGTTTTAAAAAGTAGATGTTTATAATTCTCATTTTTACCTTTCTTTTAAAATGGGCGTTTCAGGGGCCCACATGGGGGGCGCGGGGTAAAGTGTAAGTTTTTTTATAAAATAAACTTTATAAAATATAATAGGTGCATAATATTTTAATCTTTAGATATTTTGGTCATTAGGATAAATAATGTAAATTTGGGTGATAATTGTAGTCTAAGGTGTTAAACAATCTTAACTAGTTCACTAAACTAGTTGTTTTTGTGTTAGGATGTTATATTTAGTCACTAGTTCGTTGACGGGTCAAAACCAGATGAAATATGTAATGCGCGGAATAATACCGGTAATAATATTTTTTTGATGAATAATAGTTATCCTCGTGATTATTTAAGATAATTAACATTATCTACAATCTTTATTGATGCTGCGGAAATGCTGAATTTATGTTGCGGACAAGTTGAAATTGTTACATTTTAGTTCGGGTCGGACAATTTCGTCCTTTGGGCATTATACTGGAGAGTATATATTATTACTAGTTATGTTCCCACATTAGGATTTTGATATAGATATGGTTTTGGATATGTTTTCGTATCCCGTTCTTCTCGTTCTAGTTTGTTTCAGAATCTTTCTGACATGAATAGTGTGTTCAGGTGAATAGTGTTTTTCAGCATTTTGCTACCAACATTTTAGGACATAGTTGTTTGTTTTCGCGACACGGGGAATCGGTGATATGAAAATTAATGTTTTAACATGTCCTATCACTGCTAGACTTTGTATGACTCAATTATTCATTAATTAAGTCAAAATGACACAATTAAATTGTATAAATTGTGATTAAGTTGTCCGGAATTATCATAAAATTTTGTCGTTTGTCACATTATATAGGTGGTAAGATGAGCGTATAATCAGTTAACACCTAGACGTGGAAGAGGTTAACAAGAAAAATGCTGAAAACAGAGGAGCTGCTAAACTGCCGCAACCCAAAAAAATGCCAGATTTTTGGGGGTTATTCCGGCCAGGATTAAACCTCACAAATAACTGCCTTAAATGGACGGCTAAGATCATCTGAAAAACAGTTTTTTTGTCAAAATTGGCAGTTTTTTGAGCGACGAACAATTTATTAACGATGTTATAAGTAATACACAATACCATACACAGTTTGTAAATCAATTGGGTTTCTTATATACTATTAAGGGGTAACTTTGTAGAATAGTAACCAAGTTTTAAAAGTGTTCCAATTATGTCACTCAAGTTTCAAAAGTGTTCCAATCAGGTTACTCAACATTCATTTTTCATTAAAATTAAGGGTTTTTTCATCCATTTCACAAGTAACCATGGTGATGTGGATTTTTGTTTCTTTTTTCCCCTTTTATTTGATGCTAACTTCAAGTGATGACATGGATTGTAACTTATTTTTTTAATTTTTAATGTAATTAAAGTGTTTTTATTTTTAATAAATATAATTTCATATATTAAGATAATCCGACCCCAACATCTTATTCTTCATTTTTTTTTTGACACATAGAAAAAAGGACATGAGTCAATTTGAATGTTAAGTTATCTAATTGGGACAAAAACGATACGAGTGACCTAATTAGAACACTTTCATAACTTGGTTACTATTCTGTGACATATTCCCTACTATTAACACTGTTAAATGTTATAAGCAATGCACAATACCATACATAGTTTGTAAACATATAATAAAATTTAAGCACAATCATAATATTAACATGTGGCACAATCAAAGGCAGCTAATTTGGTAACACCATATGATAATTGCAGTTGAATTTATGACCAACTTATGATAAGTTGTTTTATATGTTTTCAAATTCTTAATAACTAGACTAGTGGATGTACTAGCCCATTAAATTAGGGATATCCTAAAATAAAAAAAAATAGCGTGCAATCATATAATATTAAAAAACGATAATAAATAAAGTAAAATAAATGCCTAATAGATTTGTCTTCTTTTTTTCATAATTTGAAATCGTTCCATCACATCATTGTCTTTTACTTTATTAAAAAAATCATTTTCGGCCACACAAACCATGGCATTATTCAAAATTCGGAGCATGTTTCGGTTTTATTATTGTTTTGGGTTTGGGCTAATGGGCTAGGTTTATCAATTACCCAAACATAAGCATAAGCTAGTTCTAGTTTTCTAAACGGAAGCTGATAAATTCAAAAATAACTTTTAAATCTTATAAAAAGAATTCGATTTTACTAAAATAAGGTATCCAAATTTTTGGTTAGGGATATCCTGGAATTATTTTAGAGGTATTATTTGTATAAAACAAAAAAATACACTGTACATACGAAGTTGAGCCGTAGCGCGTGCTACGACTAATATAATGGTGGTTCCGCCCTGAAGTAGACTCTTGAAGCTTGCAACAACAATAAAATTAGCTTCATATATTATTTTCAATTTATTGAGCTAAAAAGTTGAAGAAAACAACACCAAATAAAACCAACTTACAACTTTATTCCAGGTACTTTTTTTTCAGTTTGGATACCTCACTTTCGGCACATGATGTGTTATCTTTTCATCCCAAACTAGCTTTAGTTATAAGGGTACTACTCAGAGGCGTCTATGAGAATTCATATACCCTGTTTGAGCTTGAAAAAATGTGTCATTCCGTAATGTTTTATAATTATTATTATTTAATTTTAAAATCAAATGGGTATTGGGATCACTAAAGCTAATGCCAATGGGCTAACTTTCAAATCATAAAAAATGTTTTGTAAATGAGTCTATCTTGGAGTTGGTATAGTTATACTATTTAAAAAAAATTAACATATATATATGATTTTTTTTATAAAAAACACGTGCCTTCGAAATCACGGGCCCTGTGAGGTGGTCCTCCCCGCACACCCTCATCACCGCCCAGGTTACTACCTACGTTTCTATACGAGTTTTTGTAATTTATGTCGGGAAGTATGCTTTTATACTGATGATACTCGATGGGAAGAAAAGAAATATCTCTGTTATTTACCATAACATATATGATAGTAGTTTTTTTTACCCGTCACACGTTGTTGCAGCGCCGTACGTGACATGATAACGTATAGGCTACAATCGACCAGACTCGTTTCAGAACTATGTTTACGTCGAAACATTGGTTAACTCAAGTTTATACCGTCAAATCGAGATGTATTACATTTTACAGGATTTGTTTCCAAACAAAATTTACGTCAAAACATAGATAAAAAGAAAATATTTTATAGTTGACCCGACTCATTTTCAAACAAAAAATACGTTAAGTCGTAAACGAACTCAAATTTATGTTAAAGGCTAGAGGGTTAAAAAATGTTAGAAAGTATGGGGTCTTTTTGTCAAATTAGAAAGTAGGAGAGTCGTTTTATCAGGTTAGAAAGTTATTTTAGTCAATTTTGTAGAGGGCTGAGAGGGGTGAATTTTGTTAACTCACAAAACTTAATGGGTGATTGGTGATTTCAAAAGTTGGCACGACCTTTGAAATTAAGGTATTATATAATTCTTAATTATAAAATTAATTTCAAACAAAAAAAGTATTATATATATATGTGTGTGTGTATATATAGGGAGAGGATAATGAGAAAACTACATATAAATGAGAAAACTAGAAAATTAACTAAAAAAAGCTAAAAAACATACCAATTTTTTTTTACAAATTTTTATAAAAAATCGCTATTTTTATATATAGAAAAAAATTAAAAAAAAAAACTTGTACTGCACATGTGTATTATATGTGTAATACCCATGTGCATCACATGCTTAAAGTTAGCTTCTTGAGTCTAGTTTAGCTTTTAGGGTTAGTTTTTTTGGAGGTTTAGGATTAGGATTAGGTTTTTGGGTGTGGGGGGAGGGGGGAGGTGGATTTAGGTTTTTGGGGGGTGGGGGGTTTAGGTGTTTTTTTGGTTTATGTTTAGGGTTAGGGTTTAGTTTTAGGTTTTCGGATGGGGGGTGGGGTGGGGGGTTTAGGTTTTTGGGGGGTGGGGGGTTAGGATTTTGGTGGAAGGGTGAATTTAGGTTTTTGAGGGTGGGGGTTAGGAGGTTTAGGTTTTTGGGGGGTGTCGGTGGGGGGTGGTTTAGGTTTTTCGTATTGGTGCACATGTGTAGTACAAAAAAAAAAATTTTTTGTTGAAATTTTTTTTCATATATAAAAAAATAGCGTTTTTTTTAATAAAAAATTTGGTATGTTTTTCAGGCTTTTTTAGTTAGTTTTTTTGTTTTCTCATTTAAACTATTTTTCTCATGATTCATCCCCTATATATATATAGGATAATGATCATTACAGAACACTAATTATTGCGAGAACAAAAAGAACATCTCTAAATCACTAAATTTTGGGATTTAAGGTACATATTTCTTAAATTTTATGTTTCTTACATTCATATGTGTATTATATGTACATAAAAAATCATATATTTTTTCCTACACATAGTCTACATACATGTAGTTAATTTAGCCTACACATAACCTACATATGTATAGGTTATTTAAAAACTGAAGATTTTTCATATTTTTTTTTTTAAATTCTATTGTGAGAAACAATAAATCTTACATTTATAACATTTTCATTTACTTTTTAGGTTTTTAGTATTGAAAAAATGAGTGATTTTTTTTGTTCTTCGTGTTCTCGCAATATTTAGTGTTCTGCACAGAACCTTCCCCTATATATATATATATATATATATATATATATATATAGGAATGAGATCAAGAGAAAACGATTTGAAGTGTGAGAACAGTGAGAACGATTTTCAGCCATAGGATCTTTGTGATTTATGGCTAAGATGATGCGGTGGTATTTTTGTAAATAATGGGAACAGTGTAACTACCAGAAGGGGTAAAATTGGAAGATCCAAACAAGGGTGCACGTGCTAATCACATGCCATTTCCCCCCATCATATTTAAACGGCAATAACTTTTTTTATACGTGTTTATTTTTCTAAAAAAATACACCATAAAACTCTGCGTTTTTTTATCTTTCCAACAAGTATACTATTGATATACTTTTAAAAAAAATTAACTGGGTTTTATGGTGTTTTTCAGAACTGATTGTTTTATGGCGTTTTAGAATAGGTATTTTCATGGCGTTTTTCTGAACTATGTGTTTTTACGGCGTTTTAACTAGGTATTTTCATGGCTTTTTTTTAACTGAGTGTTTTATGGCGTTTTCAACAGAGTTTTTTCATGGCGTTTTTCTGAACTAGGTGTTTTATGGCGTTTTTAACTGGGTATTTTTATGGCGTTTTTTCTGAATTGGGTGTTTTTATGGTGTTTTATTTGAACACACAGTTCATGTGAGTGAGTTTTTTTGACAATATTGCCTCTTAGTGTAATTTAGCATCCATGTCACATGTCACCATCAGAATCGTTCTCACCGGGTTCTCACACTTTGCACCGTTCTCTCTAAATCCTCACCCTATATATATATATAGGGGTATGCACGGTTCGGTTCGGTTTGGTTTTTGGGTAAAACCATAATTGAAAGTTCAGTTTTTGGTTTTTAAAAACCGTTCGGTTTTGGTTTTTTTAAGTTTCGGTTATTTCGGTTTTAGTAACGGTTCGGTTCGGTTTTTCGGTGTTTTCGGTTTTTGAAACAAATTATGTAAGATTCAAAACTTAAAAGTATAATTCAAAGTTTAAGAATCTTTCTTAAATGTTTACATTTAAGTTAATATGTTTAATGTTTCTCCAAAGTTTTTGTTAGTGTATTCTATTATAATACTTTGAAAACCATTTAATTTTTATATTAAACTTTGTTCGTTCTTGTAAACAATGGATAATTTTCATGATAAATAAACTTGGTAATGTTCTTATTATAAATATTTAACAAACAAGAATAAAATTAATAATTCTTAGTAGCATGGGTAAACACTTAAACATAAAATATATAGATTTGGTACACTATTAAAACTTATCGGTTCGGTTTGGTTATTTTCGGTTATTGAAAATGATTATCCGAAAACCGAAACGAAATTTTCGGTTATTAAAAATCTGAAAACCGAACCGTCGGTTTTTGTTTGGGTTCGGTTTTTTCAGTCCGGATTTTTCGGTTATTTCGGTTACGGTTCGGTTATTTCGGTTACGGTTCGGTTATTTCGGTTTTCTGCTCACCCCTATATATATATATATATATATATATATGGAAAGGTTTATTTGAGAAGAAATTTAACATTAGAAGAAAAAGAAGAAATGGCATAATGGTAAAATATTAAATAGTTTATAACTCCTCCCATTAATTATGTTATCTTTCATTAATAAAGCAAAAAACATTTTATCCTACACATTTCAAAATTTATCCTACATATACCGAAAGTTTTCCTAAACATGTCGAAAATTGTCGTTCACCATAGATTATTTTATCTTGAAAGAATATATTTAGAAGTGAGTTACAAGTTTAATTAGTTAGCTAATTAATTACATTTATATATTTACTTATATGCCCTTTTCAATAACATTAAATACACATATTAAATGAACTAAAATGGAGCATTTCTATTGGTTTCTTCTCATTTGAACCCTCCGGTATATATATATATATATATATATATATATATATATATATATATTCGGCTAAAATGAAAACAACTACGAGTTGTGAGAACCGTGATAACTTTTTGATGCGGCGCGAGTTAGGCCAATTTTTTTTTTGCACAAACGTAGATGAAAACATTATAAACACATTTGTAAAAAAAGTAAAAAAAATTGTCGAGACGTTAGTTTTGACTGATAAAAGGTTTTTTACGCGCTGGCGTAAAATTTTATAGCTGAACCTTGAATCAGTCAAAACTAACGACTCGACAATTTTTTTTTTACTTTTTTACAGGTGTGTTTATAATGTTTTCATCTACGTTTGTGAAAAAATTTTTTTGGCCCAACTCGTGCCGGATCAAAAAGTTCTTAAGGTTCTCACAAGTCGTAGTGGTTCTCATTTTAACTCATCCCTATATATATATATATATATATATATATAGGGTAAGGTTCATGCGAGAACCACCTTTATTGCGAGAACCGCGAGAACCAATGTGAACACAACCTAAAATAGCTAAAAAAACCTAAAAAACCTAACCCCCACCCCCCCCCCCCCAAAAAAAAAAAAAAAACTAAACCCCCTCCCCCCAAGCTAAAATGCTAAAAACGAAACCCCCAAAAAACCTAAAAAAATCTAAAAAAGTCAAAAAAACACACAATTTTTTTTATTTTTTTTAAGTTAAAATCGCTACTTTTAGTAGCAATAAAAAAAATTAAAAAATTTTTTTGGCTACTAAAAGTAGCGATTTTTTTATAAAAAATATTTAAAAAAAATTGTGTGTTTTTTAGCTATTTTTATGTATTTTTGGTTGTGTTCACATTGGTTCTCGCGGTTCTCGCAATAAAGGGTGGTTCCTAACGGATCTTTGTCCTATATATATATATGTATATATATGTATATACATATATGTATATATATACATATATACACACACACACACATATATATATATATATATGGTGGGGTAGGATCAAATACACAACAATCTTAACCTACAAAGTGTAGGAAACCGGGTCAAACGAACTCCGATTAACCTCATTCCAGCGGTGTTAGAACCGGCTCGTCGAATCTTATTCAAATATATATAGGGTTTAGCTTTTAGGGTTTAGAGTTTAACTTTTAGGGTTTAGCTTTAGATTTTAGCTTAAGGGTTTAGCTTTAGGGTTTAGTTTTAGGGTTTGACATTAGTATTTAGGGTTTAACTTTAGATTTTAGCATTTAGGGTTTAGCCTTAGGGTTTAGCATTTAGGGTTTAGCTTTTAGGGTTTATAATTTAGATTTTAGGGTTTAGCGTAGAGTTTAGCATAGGATTTAGCCTTAGGGTTTAGCTTTTGGGTTTAGCTTTAGGGTTTTTTTAGGGTTTAGGGTTTAGGTTTAAGGGGTTAGGGTTTCTGGTTAGGTTTTGACGAGCCGATTCCAACGCCGTTGGAATGAGCTCAATCGGAGTTCGTTTGACCCGATTTCCTACACTTCCTAGGGTTCTAGAGTGAACACTAGGTTGAGAGTGAACTATGTGAACTAATCTAGGCCATTAGATTACATCATCTAGATATTTTTAAACAATGGTAAGATCGTAATTATAATGTCGTAACCTACCTTTAAAATAATTGACCGAAGGGTGTTTGCGTCTTTCGTAATTTGCATTTATTAAACAATATAATCAAAATCCCTAAAATCTCGCTAGTTTCCGTATCTACAAGATACACAGCTGTTAGTGTATACACATGTGTACAGTCTCGCTAGTATCAGTTTATACAAGATACACAGCTGTTAGTTTATACACATGTGTACAGTCTCGCTAACTATCAGTTTATACAAGATACATAGATGTTAGTTTATACACATATGTACAGTCTTTTATACATATGTGTATGATAACAATATATAGTATATTATGCATGTTGATGTGCGTGAGTGTTATTAGTTTTTAATGTATATATTAAGCCATTTTTAACACTTTTTAGCCAAGTTTTAAATTTATAAAACACGATATTTACTAACACTAAACACACATATGGGCAAGTGCACCCATCGTGAGCGTAGTATAGTGTTGGCAAGATACCGAGGTCGTCCAAGGACACAAGAGCTTTTAGTACCGGTTTATCCTCAACGTCTAATCAAATCAAAAGTTTAGAAAAAGGTTTTAAACTAAAAAAAATAAAAACTAACTAAAATGCTGAAAAATAAAAATAAAAATAAAAACAGATAGACAAGATGAATCACTTGGCTCCGACTCGTGTTTAGTGTAACCTTTGATTATTTCCGCACTTTTGCACTATTTAAGAGATTATCTTAGTTATTGTAGTAGGCCCCTCTTTTGAAGGGGACGTTACCCTCAACCCAGTAGTTTGAGTCAGCAAGGATACAATCCTAAAGGGTCGGATTATTCAAAGATAATTAATTAAGTTATTAATGCATTTTATGGTATGCCCCTATTTTGAAGGTGACGTTACCCTCGGCTAAGTAGTCTGAGTCAGCAGGGATACAGTCCTAAGTAGCCGGGTTAAAGTATTATTAGTAGCTTACATATGAGGGGATCAAAGAGTTTGGACCCCCGCCATCCAATACCGGTGGGTATTGAAGGAGGTCCTACTAAATTTGACCCAGGTCCTTGCAGGATCTATACACTGAACAAGGCAAGACTCTTACCAAACCGTTCCCTTAAACCCCGACCAGGTAGCCAACATACCTCCATATAGACCATGGAGATATGAATGGTGAAAATCTTTTATTTTATATAGACAGTAAAATAATGCCAAGACACTACGGACAAACGATAAGGAAGAATCACCTTCAACATAAGAAACTAGTTATTAAAGTCATTAATACATAACCAAGTAAAAAGTGCGAAAAGATTAAAAATAAAAAGTATTACACTAGACACTTGTCTTCACCAAGTGATGTAAGAGACTTTGGCAAACATGGCCTTTGATTGTCAAGAACTCTTACGATCAATCTTGGATCCCGAGACGACTCACACACTCTATGATGGATAATGGATGATGGTGGTGGATGATGGTGTTGTGATGGTGGTGGGTGGTGGGTGAAGTGTGAGAGAGGTGGTGTGCCAAGGGATGATTTGCAAATGAGCCAAGCACCCCTATTTATAGCCTGAACAGTAGCTCGGGCATGGCACCGTGTCCAGTGGGCACGGCTCCGTGTCCATCCTCCTTCTCTGTCTTCATTAATTGCTCTTGTCTGTATTAGTTGACCACGGCCCCGTGTCCGCTGGGCACGACCCCGTGTGCAGAAGCATATCTGTACTATCAAGATTTGCCTGGATTCTGCGAATCTTATCGTTGACCACGGCCTCGTGTCCGCTGAGCACGGCCCCGTGGTGGGCGATGGAAGCTTCTACAACTTTGTCTTTTATGCTGACACTTGGGCACGCCCCCGTGTTCACTGAGCACGGGGAGTGTTCATCCTTCTGTTCTCTTGTTTTGCTTGGGAAGATGCTTTCGGGGAGGTCGGGCATGCCACGTTTGTTCCTTTTCTTGTATTTATGTTAGATTTAGCTGCCTTTTTGCTTCTTTTGTTAATTTGAGCTCATTTAATCCTGAAAATACAAAAGGAAGACAAAAGCGCACTTTTTCCAACATTAGTACTAAAAAAGGGTTAGTTTTATGCCACAATTTATGTAATTTATATGTTGCATTTTGCACACATCAAATACCCCCACACTTGAATCTTTGCTTGTCCTCAAGCAAAACTCTTTATAATATGGCTTTGCACTCCCAAATGGAATGGGTAGAAGAGAAGGTTTTTGGACTTGTCATAGAGTGTCGGGATTTTCCAAGATTCTTTATTAAGTTTTATTTTTATTTATTTACAATCCTATTTGTCATGCCTCTTTAAAATTCTATTTATATACAAGTTCACATATCTCACGGGGGATCACTCAACACTCGGCCGAAGATGTATTTTAGTGAATCACTCGACAGCGTAAAAAGCGTCGGTTTTCGTAAGACTTTTTATTTTTGCAATTTTTTTTTTGGATGAAGTTATTATTCAAACAAAGTTATTTTTGATGAACTTGTTTGTTTATTTCTTTTGCTTCATCATCAATATTTTATTATTATTATTTTTTTTTGAAAAGTTATACGAAAAACCGAGCTTGTTACTAAAACAAAGGGTTAAAAATAAAAAAAGGTTTTGGTGGGTGAAAGGGTGTTTGGTTTGGGTTAAGAAATGAAAAGGTTTAGGCTCAAAGGGGTTAACTATGGGGATTTTGGGTAGGTGATAAAAAAAAAGAAAAATAATGGTGTAGAAATAAAAAGGGTTAGTCCTAATGCCTCCATCATTTACTTACTCGGGTTTAAGTTGGTAAGGACCGGGAATGTATCGTCGTGGCAAGTTCTAGAGTTGTAAGAACCAAGCGGCTATTCACACAAGAAACAAAAAATGAGCATTTAGTTTAAAGATATGTATTTGTATGCTCAATAAAGGCTCAAAACTCACTTTTGTGGGAATGGGTTTTTATGTGATCAAGTATATATAATTAAATTTTAACTAAGCTTGTCATGCCTTTTCATAATTTTCTTATGTTGGTTCTTTTTATCACGACGCTATCGGTTGTAAATTTGTAAAAATATAACCTTTTTAGAATTTGAAATTCCCAAGTTAAACCTAGACAAGTAAAAAAATGAAATTTTTTTGAAAAAAATTTGGGGTGATTAGCGGTTCCAATAGAGTTTTGTGTAAGGCTTGTAATTAGCACTTGCAAGATTCAAAGTTTTAGCATCCACCCACACTTAAATTACACATTGTCCTCAATGTGTCCCAAAAATAAGTTTTTAGGTTGATTGAATATGTAAAAGGTGTGAAAAAGCAAAATTTTGTGTTACTGGGCGTCTGGACACGGCCCCGTGTTCGATGGACACGACCCCGTGTTCAGGTGCCAGTAACGGAAACTTACAGAAGGTGGACACGGGGGCGTGTCCACTGGGCATGACCCCGTGTCTGGAAAAAGTCTGCAGATTTAGACAAATAGCAGGTCTGGGGAAGTGGGCACGGGGGCGTGTTGGCTGGACACGGCCCCGTGTAGACAATCTGCAAGGGTGAAAAACAGGTTTCTGGCTCTGGTTTTCCTGTCCCGGCTTTAGTAACACTAATGTTTAGTGTTCTAAGCTTCTTATGTACCTGTTTTAGCAATAAACACTACACCAAACCATAGCAAACATCCTAAATTACCAAGTTCAACATCCACGTCCCAAAGTTAAAAAGAAATACAGAAAATATAAAGAGTTAAAGGAAAGTAAATTGTTCAACACACGGCACGCAGGCCGGAAATTGTTCAAGATAAAAAGGGGGGTTAACCTGTGTGATCACCAACCAACCGCTTCTGCCTCCGCTTCTCCCGCCTAGTCCATGTCCTCGTCCTCATCATCATCATCATCTCCTCCACCGTGCCCCGCAATGTACTCCCGGATATTTCCAATATCATCTTGGATATCGGATATGTTTCTCTCGATTGCTCCAACCCAGTTGTACGTGTTGCTCGCCATGTTATAGGTGTTCCTGGTGCACATGATGTTTTCCTGCAATAAATCATGTAAACTTTGGAAGTTAGGAAAACCACCTCCTTATGAGGAGGATTGGCCCGGATCACCATGGGCTGGTACTGGTACTGATGATGTTGTGGAGCGCGAAGGACGAGTGCCTCTTGTGGGTTCCATGCATGCCCCTGCATCCTTTGGAAGCTAACCGACCCGTCTTCAGCCTCATAAATTAAGTTCATGGAGCGGCAGATGTGTACATCCACTCTTCCCGACCATGGACTCCTCTCGAAGGATCTAGGTATGTTCGTGAAGTGCTTGAAGAGACGGTATATCCACCCCCCGAAGAAGATAGGGGTTGGTGAAGTAGCAAGTCGGTTCAGATGCATGTTACGGAGTAGGAGGTACGGAACATCTAGGTGTCTGCGGGTATGAATGCAATGGAGGACCACCAAATCTCTCAACCCCACAACGCCACTGCTATCATGCCTTTGGCTAAGAGAGTAAGCGAGGACTCTATGAATGTAACGGTAAAGCGGGTCCCTCAGCTTAGTGCTCTTAGTGCTGCTCGGGTTGTAGTGCCCTTCACCAATCTGAGCCCATGCAGCTTGGCGTTCGTTCTCATCCAACTCTCGCACCCCTCCGGTGTTTTCTTCATTACCCGCATCTTCCTCCGCATACAACCCAATTATCGACCCAAATTGTGCCATTGAAATCGAGTACCTAGTTCCACCACATTGGAATGCTACCCCATCATTGTAAAATGGGTCGCACCTTGAATTGAACGTGAAGGTGCTATATAATTCCATAGTGCACTCGTGGACTGAGCGAAGTCGAGTGGTCAGGGTGACTCTTAGTGGTCCTGTGACTAGGTTGTTGAGGCGGTCAAGTTGGTTCACCAATGCTAACAAATCCATGCACGCTTGTCTTGGGTATTCTTCCGGTCTTGTTTGAAGTACTTCGTATCTAGCCCTAGCATCGAGCTCATTTGCGTTGAACCTCGTGAATGTCCTTGACATCTGAAAGAATACACCAAAAGTTAGCATGAAACAGTGGAATTTTCGGACAAAACTGCAAACAGCGAGCTGGACACGGCCCCGTGTTCAGCAGACACAACCCCGTGTCCAGGCATCTGTTACTCAAAAATTTCATTTTTCGACCCGGTTCCGAAAACTTGAAAATTTTTGGTCCACTAGGTGCGGTTTTCCCCGAAAATGAAACCCTAAGTGCCGTTTTTCCCAAAACAAACCGTTTACCCATTCAATTTTATCTTTTTCGGTTCAAAAACAAGGGTTTGAGGTTTTTGTGAGAAATCGGGTGAATATTTGAACAATACAAGTGGTTTTACTTCCTATAACACTACTCTAAACTAATTCTAACAGATTTAAGCAAAAATTTGAGGTTCGATCTGGATGAAGTTCAAGAACCCTAGATTTTTCCCCAAATTTTTGAAGTTTTAACTACATGCAAATGCTTAATCTAACTACTAATAGTGATAGAATCATACCTTGATGTTGTTAGAATGATAGGAGACGTCGAAAATCTGCGGAAAATCGCCTTGAACCAGAGCGTTTTCGGGGAAACGGGGCGTGTGGAATGGTGTAACTGTTATGAAAAAGAGGATTTATCCCGACAGTTGCGCGGACACGGCCCCGTGTCCAGCGGACACGGCCTCGTGCTGAGCAAAAGTTTTTTTTTGTGCTCGTGTGAGTGCCCTTTGTTTCCCAAAAACTTGGTTAGACGACTTACCGATTATGATGTCATCCCGTTGGTTCGTAACTTACCAGGTATGATGTTGTTGCCTTTACTCACCAACCGTTTGCAACGAGATTTCTTCCTCTTCATCCTCAATAAATCCTTGATAGAGTTTCAGCCGTTGACCATTGACTTTGAATGGAGGTCCATTCCGAGATTTAATTTCTACTGCACCGTGTGGGAAAATATGGGTGATGGAAAAAGGTCCTGACGACCTAGACTTTAATTTACCAGGAAATAGTCAAAGTCGTGAATTAAACAAAAGAACTTGATCTCCTACTCGAAATTCATTAGGTTTAATATGTTTGTCATGCAAGTTTTTCATTCTTTCCTTATAAATTTCTGAGTTTGAGTATGCATAATTCCTAAGTTCGTCTAATTCATTTAATTGACAAAATCGATTTCTACCGGCAAAATCTAAATCTAAGTTTACATTTTTTATTGCCCAGTAGGCTTTGTGTGCAATTTCTACTGGTAAATGACAGCTTTTCCCATAGACTAGCTTATATGGGGTTGTACCTATTGTTGTTTTATAAGCAGTTCGAATAGCCCATAAAGCATCATCTAATTTATCTGCCCATTCTTTTCTATTTAACCCTATGGTTTTTTCGAGTATTCATTTTAAACCTCTATTAGTCACTTCGGCTTGTCCGTTTGTTTGAGGGTGATATGCTGTTGAGACCCGGTGATAGACCCCATATCTTGTTAAAAAAAATTCAAGTTGATGGTTGCAAAAATGGGTACCTCTATCACTTATTAATGCTTTAGGTGTTCCAAAACGAGAGAATAATTTTTTCAGAAATCTTACCACGACTCTTCCATCATTTGTTGGAAGTGCCTCGGCCTCGGCCCATTTAGACAAGTAATCTACTGCCACAAGTATATATTTGTTTCCCTTTGACGGTGGGAAAGGTCCCATAAAGTCGAGTCCCCACACATAAAAAATTTCACAAACAAGAATGCCATTTTGTGGCATTTCGTTTTTGGAAGAGATATTACCTGTTCTTTGGCAAGCATCACATGTCTTGACAAGATTTTGGGTGTCCTTGTAAATGGTTGGCCAATAAAATCCTGAATCAAATACCTTTCATGCGGTACTAGCGGCACCATGATGTCCTCCGTATGGACCTTCATGACAATGGCAGAGAATTCTGCTTGCTTCGCTACCATGTACGCATCGTCGTACGAGTTGGTCGGCACATATTTTGTAAAGATAAGGGTCTTCCCAAAAATAATGCTTCACATTAGCAAATAATTTTTTTCTTTGATGATGTGGCCAACCTTTTGCGACTATACCACTAGCTAAGTAGTTAGCATAGTCGGCGTGCCATGGTTCTTCTTTGTATTCCACCATTTCTAGGGACTCTGTTGGAAATTTTTCGTTGATTTGCTCGTCCCTGGTTGCCTCCAAAGCTGGGTCTTCTAAGCGTGAAAGATGATCTCCTGCGGTGTTTTCAGCTCCTCTTTTGTCTCTAATTTCAATATCAAATTCTTGGAGGAGTAAAATCCACCGAATCAAACGTGGTTTTGCGTCCTGCTTTTTGAAGAGATATCGAATGGCTGCATGATCTGTATAGACTATAGTTTTAGAAAGAACAAGATAGGAACGGAATTTATCAAAAGCAAATACCACAGCTAGTAATTCTTTTTCAGTTGTTGTGTAATTTTCTTGTGCATCGTTAAGTGTTTTACTAGCATAATAAATTGGGTGAAAATGCTTTTCTTTTCTTTGTCCCAAGACAGCTCCAACTGCAAATTCACTAGCATCACACATGATTTCGAAAGGAAATTTCCAATCAGGCGCTATCATGATAGGTGCATTGACTAGCATTTCCTTTAGGGTTAGAAATGCTTGATTGCAATCCTTGTCAAAGATGAAAGGAGCGTATTTTTCAAGTAATTTTGTTAGAGGCCTTGAAATTTTAGAAAAGTCTTTGATAAACCGCCTATAAAATCCGGCATGCCCTAGGAAACTTCTGATAGCTCTAACGGAGGATGGAGGTGGTAATCGAGAAATAGTGTCTATTTTAGCTCGATCAACTTCCATTCCCTCGCTTGAGATTTTGTGACCGAGTACTATTCCCTCAGTTACCATGAAATGGCATTTTTCCCAATTAAGGGTGAGGTTAGTTTCCTCACATCGGGATAGCATTCGTTCAAGGTTATCGAGGCATTGGTCGTATGAATCCCCAAAGATAGAAAAGTCATCCATAAAGACTTCCATTGTCTTTTCTATCATGTCATGGAAGATAGCTACCATGCAACGTTGGAATGTTGCGGGGGCATTACATAGACCAAATGGCGTGCGTCGATAAGCAAAAGTTCCATAGGGACATGTGAAAGTTGTATTTTCTTGGTCTTCGGGTGCTATCGGGATTTGATAGTAACCTAAAAAACCATCCAAGAAACAGTAAAATTTATGACCGGATAATCTCTCTAACATTTGATCAATGAAGGGCAAAGGAAAGTGATCTTTCTTTATTGCTTCATTTAATCGTCTATAATCTATGCATACTCTCCATCCTGTGATGGTCCTCGTTGGTATTAATTCATTCTTTTCATTAGTTATTACCGTCATACCTCCTTTCTTTGGAACTACTTGGACGGGACTTACCCAAGGACTATCGGAGATAGGATAAATAAGTCCGGCGTCAAGTAATTTGATGACTTCGTTTTTTACCACTTCTTGAACATTTGGGTTTACTCGACGTTGTGGTTGTATTACCGATTTGTAGTCATCATTCAATAAAATTTTGTGCGTGCACATGGAAGGACTTATTCCTTTAATATCTACAAGCTTCCTAGCAATTGCATTTTTGTGTTTTTTCAAAAGGTTAATTAATTTTTATTTTTCTAAACTATTTAACTTAGATGAAATAATTACAGGTGATTTACCATCTTTGTCTAGAAAAGCATATTCCAAACCTTTTGGAAGTTCTTTGAGCTCTAGAGGTGGGTCTTTAGGAGACTCCTTATTTGGTTGCTCATTTTGATCAAGAACTTTAAAAGTTTGTTCTATGGCGACCTCTTCTTCAACAAAGTGGTCAAACTTTTCACTTGTATCGGGTGGTTCATCTTCATCTTCAATTAGGGGGTCATTATTGTTGAATGGATATTTCATTGACCGCTCAAGATCGACACTCTTTTTAAATGCCCCTAATTGAAGAGGTAGATTGTTGAACTTCCGGTTTTTCAAAGCTTCGTGAGTTTTTACAAAGGGTCGTCCCAACACTAGAGGAGCGTCATCAAGGATGACAAAGTCGGTTGGGATTACCATTTGATTTGTTTGAACCAAGACATCCTCAACTACACCGATTGATTTTATTATTCTCCGATTAGATAGAAAAATGGGTATTTGAAGTGGAGAAAAATCACTAATACTTAATTTTTCGAAAATGTAGCTGGGCATTATGTTAACGCAAAGATCTTTATCAATCGTGACATTACTAATAAATGAATTTTAAAAAAAACATGGAACCGGTGTAATGTTGATTTCAAATGGGTCTTCTTTTATTAGCGAGGTTTGATCATTAGTTAACTTAACGCTTACCATTTCGTCAATTTTAGTGTTAGTGTTTAATTCTTTTAAAAACTTAGTATGAGTTGGAACTAAACAATGATTTTCAAAAGAAGGTGATAAGAGATTAATTTCTTCAAAATTAGACTCTTCTTGAATTTTAACGTTGACGGACTCACCTTTTACGTTGTTTAACTCATGTGTCGGTTTTTCACTTGTTTGTTCTTCCATTTTTACACTTTCAGTTATCTTTTCTTTAATTAATTCTTCTCTCGCGCGGGACTACTCTTCCCTTGCGCGAGATTCTTTTATATAGCGCTCGATAACTTTAGGGTGTTCTAATATCCTATCGGTCACTTCGGTTATAGAAAAAGGATCGGAATTTTCAAAGCTTGAATCCGGTTGTTCGATCCTTTGTTCCTCATAATACCCATATGAAGTAGGTGGTTCACACCATTGTTCTTCATTTTAAGCATATGATGGATAAGGGTCGTAATATTGTTCTTCATAATACTCATATGAGATGGGTTGTTCACGCCATGGTTCCTCATAGTAAGCATATGATGGTGGTGGCTCATATCTTGGTTCCTCAAAGTATGAGTATGAAGGCTCATACCTTGGTTAATCAAAATATGAGTATGAGGGAGAAGATTCATACCTTTGGTCTTCATAGGATGTGTATGAAGTTGATGGCTCGTACCTGGGCTCCTCATAGTAGGTGTATGAAGTGGACGGTTGATATAAGTTACAATATTGAACCGAGTGCGGGTCACCACAATTAGTGCAATAGTTACTCCTATAATCATCCTCCTCATAGGTGTAGTTGTAACCTCCTGAGTATTGATCCATGAGAATCACTCAGCAGACCACAACAACGTCTCGAGACCAGAAAACAAAAATAAAAACAGAAACAGAGGCTGGACACGGCCCCGTGTACAGAATCTGTATCTGGGCGTTTTAATTAAAGTTACTGATTTCGTTGAGCACGGGGGCGTGTTCGGTGAGCACGGCCCCGTGTTCAAGTTACTGTATCTGGGTGTTTTATGAAAAATATGCAGCACGGCCCCGTGTTCAGCGAGCACGGCCCGTGTTCAACCTACTGTAAATGCAAAACTAAACTAAAATGCAGAAAAATGTGCGCGCGTTTTGAAAAGGTTTTGAAAAACTGATTAGGCCGTCGATTTTAAGCTTTCTTAAAATCCTTGTGTCCCCGGCAACGGCGCCAAAAACTTGATGTGCGTGAGTGTTATAAGTTTTTAATGTATATATTAAGCCCTTTTTAACACTTTTTAGCCAAGTTTTAAATTTATAAAACACGATATTTACTAACACTAAACACACAAATGGGCAAGTGCACCCATCGTGAGCGTAGTATAGTATTGGCAAGATACCGAGGTCGTCCAAGGACACAAGAGCTTTTAGTACCGGTTTATCCTCAACGTCTAATCAAATCAAAAGTTTAGAAAAATGTTTTAAACTAAAAAAAATAAAAACTAACTAAAATGCTGAAAAATAAAAATAAAAATAAAAACAGATAGACAAGATGAATCACTTGGCTCCGACTCGTGTTTAGTGTAACCTTTGATTATTTCTGCACTTTTGCACTATTTAAGAGATTATCTTAGTTATTGTAGTAGGCCCCTCTTTTGAAGGTGACGTTACCCTCAACCCAGTAGTTTGAGTCAGCAAGGATACAATCCTAAAGGGTCGGATTATTGAAAGATAATTAATTAAGTTATTAATGCATATTATGTTAGGCCCCTCTTTTAAAGGTGACGTTACCCTCGGCTAAGTAGTCTGAGTCAGCAGGGATACAGTCCTAAGTAGCCGGGTTAAAGTATTAATAGTAGCTTACATATGAGGGGATCAAAGAGTTTGGACCCCCGCCATCCAATACCGGTGGGTATTGAAGGAGGTCCAACTAAATTTGACCCAGGTCCTTGCAGGATCTATACACTGAACAAGGCAAGACTCTTACCAAACCGTTCCCTTAACCCCCGACCAGGTAGCCAACATACCTCCATATAGACCGTGGAGATATGAATGGTGAAAATCTTTTATTTTATATAGACAGTAAAATAATGCCAAGACACCACGGACAAACGATAAGGAAGAATCACATTCAACATAAGAAACTAGTTATTAAAGTCATTAATACATAACCAAGTAAAAAGTGCGAAAAGATTAAAAATAAAAAGTATTACACTAGACACTTGTCTTCACCAAGTGATGTAAGAGACTTAGGCAAACATGGCTTTTGATTGTCAAGAACTCTTACGATCAATCTTGGATCCCGAGACAACTCACACACTCTATGATGGATAATGGATGAAGGTGGTGGATGATGGTGTTGTGATGGTGGTGGGTGGTGGGTGAAGTGTGAGAGAGGTGGTGTACCAAGGGATGATTTGCAAATGAGCCAAGCACCCCTATTTATAGCCTGAACAGTAGCTCGGGCACGGCCCCGTGTCCATCCTCCTTCTCTGTCTTCATTAATTGCTCTTGTCTGTATTAGTTGACCACGGCCCCATGTCCGCTGGGCACGACCCCGTGTGCAGAAGCATATCTGTACTATCAAGATTTGCCTGGATTCTGCGAATCTTATCGTTGACCACGGCCTCGTGTCCGCTGAGCACGGCCCCGTGGCGGGCGATGGAAGCTTCTACAACTTCGTCTTTTATGCTGACACTTGGGCACGCCCCCGTGTTCACTGAGCACAGGGCGTGTTCAGCCTTCTGTTCTCTTGTTTTGCTTGGGAAGATGCTTTCGGGGAGGTCGGGCATGCCACGTTTGTTCATTTTCTTGTATTTATGTTAGATTTAGCTGCCTTTTTGCTTCTTTTGTTAATTTGAGCTCATTTAATCCTGAAAATACAAAAGTAAGACAAAAGTACACTTTTTCCAACATTAGTACTAAAAAAAGGTTAGTTTTATGCCAAAATTGATGTAATTTATATGTTGCATTTTGCACACATCAAATACCCCCACACTTGAATCTTTGCTTGTCCTCAAGCAAAACTCTTTATAATATGGCTTTGCACTCACAAATGGAATGGGTAGAAGAGAAGGTTTTTGGACTTGTCATAGAGTGTCGGGATTTCCAAGATTCTATATTAAGTTTTATTTTTAATTATTTACAATCCTATTCGTCATGATCTATCTAAAACTTTTCATAAGATAAATTACTTATTAGGGCATAACATGCCTCTTTAAAATTCTATTTATATACAAGTTCACATACCTCCTGGGGGATCACTCAACACTCGGCCGAAGATATATTTTAGTGAATCACTCGACAGCGGCATGAAACTTACTCCTACCATAGGCTTGCCAAGCAATCAATCCTCATCCTTTTTAACTTTATTCCTTTGTAAACATCAAGAGGACTTTTGGGTGAAGGGTTAGGCTTGGGTTAAAGGTAGGTGGTTGGGTTAGTGGTTAGTAGAAAAGGGCGAAAAAGCGTAAAAAGCGTCGGTTTTCGTAAGACTTTTTATTTTTGCAAATTTTTTTTTTTTGGATGAAGCTATTATTCAAACAAATTTATTTTTGATGAACTTGTTTGTTTATTTCTTTTGCTTCATCATCAACATTTTTTATTATTATTATTTTTTTTTTTGAAAAGTTATACGAAAAACCGAGCTTGTTACTAAAACAAAGGGTTAAAAATAAAAAAGGTTTTGGTGGGTGAAAGGGTGTTTGGTTTGTGTTAAGAAATGAAAAGGTTTAGGCTCAAAGGGGTTAACTAGGGGGATTTTGGGTAGGTGATAAAAAAGAAAAAGAAAAATAATGGTGTAGAAATAAAAAGGGTTAGTCCTAATGCCTCCATCATTTACTTACTCGGGTTTAAGTTGGTAAGGACCGGGAATGTATCGTCGTGGCAAGTTCTAGAGTTGTAAGAACCAAGCGGCTATTCACAAAAGAAATGAAAAATGAGCATTTAGTTTAAAGATATGTATTTGTATGCTCAATAAAGGCTCAAAACTGACTTTTGTGGGAATGGGTTTTTATGTGATCAAGTATATATAATTAAATTTTAACTAAGCTTGTCATGCCTTTTCATAATTTTCTTATGTTGGTTCTTTTTATCACGACGCTATCGGTTGTAAATTTGTAAAAATATAACCTTTTTAGAATTTGAAATTCCCAAGTTAAACCTAGACAAGTAAAAAAATGAATTTTTTTTGAAAAACATTTGGGGTGATTAGCGGTTCCAATAGAGTTTTGTGTAAGGCTTGTAATTAGGACTTGCAAGATTCAAAGTTTTTGCACCCCCCTACACTTAAATTACACATTGTCCTCAATGTGTCCAAAAAATAAGTTTTTAGGTTGATTGAATATGTAAAAGGTGTGAAAAAGCAAAATTTTGTGTTACTGGGCGTCTGGACACGGCCCCGTGTTCGATGGACACGACCCCGTGTTCAGGTGCCAGTAACGGAAACTTACAGAAGGTGGACACGGGGGCGTGTCCACTGGGCACGACCCCGTGTCTGGCAAAAGTCTGCAGATTTAGACAAACAGCAGGTCTGGGGAAGTGGGCACGGGGGCGTGTTGGTTGGACACGGCCCCGTGTAGACAATCTGCAAGGGTGAAAAACAGGTTTCTGGCTTTGGTTTTCCTGTCCCGGCTTTAGTAACACTAATGTTTAGTGTTCTAAGCTTCTTATGTACCTGTTTTAGCAATAAACACTACACCAAACCATAGCAAACATCCCAAATTACCAAGTTCAACATCCACGTCACAAAGTTAAAAAGAAATGCAGAAAATAAAAAGAGTTAAAGGAAAGTAAATTGTTCAACACACGGCACACAGGCCGGAAATTTTTCAAGATAAAAAGGGGGTTAACATGTGGGATCACCAACCAACCGCTTCTGCCTCCGCTTCTCCCGCCTAGTCCATGTCCTCGTCCTCATCATCATCATCTCCTCCACTGTGCCCCGCAATGTACTCCCGGATATTTCCAATATCATCTTGGATATCGGATATGTTTCTCTTCATTGCTCCAACCCAGTTGTACGTGTTGCTCGCCATGTTATAGGTGTTCCTGGTGCACATGAGGTTTGCCTGCAATAAATCATGTAAACTTTGGAAGTTAGGAAAACCACCTCCTTGTGAGGAGGATTGGCCCGGATCACCATGGGCTGGTACTGGTACTGATGATGTTGTGGAGCGTGAAGGACGAGTGCCTCTTGTGGGTTCCATGCATGCCCCTGCATCCTTTGGAAGCTAACCGACCCGTCTTCAGCCTCATAAATTAAGTTCATGGAGCGGCAGATGTGTACATCCACTCTTCCCGACCATGGACTCCTCTCGAAGGATCTAGGTATGTTCGTGAAGTGCTTGAAGAGACGGTATATCCACCCCCCGAAGAAGATAGGGGTTGGTGAAGTAGCAAGTCGGTTTAGATGCATGTTACGGAGCAGGAGGTACGGAACATCTAGGTGTCTGCGGGTATGAATGCAATGGAGGACCACCAAATCTCTCAACCCCACAACGCCACTGCTATCATGCCTTTGGCTAAGAGAGTAAGCGTGGACTCTATGAATGTAACAGTAAAGCGGGTCCCTCAGCTTAGTGCTCTTAGTGCTGCTCGGGTTGTAGTGCCCTTCACCAATCTGAGCCCATGCAGCTTGGCGTTCGTTCTCATCCAACTCTCGCACCCCTCCAGTGTTTTCTTCATTACCTGCATCTTCCTCCGCATACAACCCAATTATCGACCCAAATTGTGCCATTGAAATCGGGTACCTAGTTCCACCACATTCGAATGCTACCCCATCATTGTCAAATGGGTCACACCTTGAATTGAACGTGAAGGTGCTATAGAATTCCATAGTGCACTCGTGGACTGAGCGAAGTCGAGTGGTCAGGGTGACTCTTAGTGGTCCTGTGACTAGGTTGTTGAAGCGGTCACGTTGGTTCACCAATGCTAACAAATCCATGCACGCTTGTCTTGGGTATTCTTCCGGTCTTGTTTGAAGTACTTCGTATCTAGCCCTAGCATCGAGCTCATTTGCGTTGAACCTCGTGAATTTCCTTGACATCTGAAAGAATACACCAAAAGTTAGCATGAAACAGTGGATTTTTCAGACAAAACTGCAAACAGCGAGCTGGACACGGCCCCGTGTTCAGCGGACACGACCCCGTGTCCAGGCATCTGTTACTCAAAAATTTCAATTTTCGACCCGGTTCCGAAAACTTGAAAATTTTTGGTCCACTAGGTGCGGTTTTCCCCGAAAATGAAACCCTAAGTGCCGTTTTCCCAAAACAAACCGTTTACCCATTCAATTTTATCTTTTTCGGTTCAAAAACAAGGGTTTGAGGTTTTTGTGAGAAATCGGGCGAATATTTGAACAATACAAGTGGTTTTACTTCCTATAACACTACTCTAAACTAATGCTAACAGATTTAAGCAAAAATTTGAGGTTCGATCCGGATGAAGTTCAAGAACCCTAGATTTTTCCCCAAATTTTTGAAGTTTTAACTACATGCAAATGCTTAATCGAACTACTAATAGTGATAGAATCATACCTTGATGTTGTTAGAATGATGGGAGACGTCGAAAATCTGCGGAAAATCGCCTTGAACCAGAGCGTTTTCGGGGAAACGGGGCGTGTGGAATGGTGTAACTGTTATGAAAAAGGGGATTTATCCCGACAGTTGCACGGACAAGGCCCCGTGTCCAGCGGACACGGCCTCGTGCCGAGCAAAAGTTTTTTTTTTTTTTGTGCTCGTGTGAGTGCCCTTTGTTTCCCAAAAACTTGGTTAGAAGACTTACCGATTATGATGTCATCCCATTGGTTCGTAACTTACCAGGTATGATGTTGTTGTCTTTACTCATCGACCGTTTGCAGCGAGATTTCTTCCTCTTCATCCTCAATAAATCCTTGATAGAGTTTACGCCGTTGGCCATTGACTTTGAACGGAGGTCCATTCCGAGATTTAATTTCTACTGCACCGTGTGGGAAAATATGGGTGATGGAAAAAGGTCCTGACCACCTATACTTTAATTTACCAGGAAATAGTCGAAGTCGTGAATTAAACAAAAGAACTTGATCTCCTACTCGAAATTCATTAGGTTTAATATGTTTTTCATGCAAGTTTTTCATTCTTTCCTTATAAATTTCTGAGTTTGAGTATGCATAATTCCTAAGTTCGTCTAATTCATTTAATTGACAAAATCGATTTCTACCGGCAAAATCTAAATCTAAGTTTACATTTTTAATTGCCCAGTAGGCTTTGTGTGCAATTTCTACTGGTAAATGACATCTTTTCCCATAGACTAGCTTATATGGGGTTGTACCTATTGTTGTTTTATAAGCAGTTCGAAAAGCCCATAAAGCATCATCTAATTTATCTGCCCATTCTTTTCTATTTAACCCTACGGTTTTTTCGAGTATTCGTTTTAAACCTCTATTAGTCACTTCGGCTTGTCCGTTTGTTTGAGGGTGATATGCTGTTGAGACCCGTTGATAGACCCCATATCTTGTTAAAAAAAATTCAAGTTGATGGTTGCAAAAATGGGTACCTCTATCACTTATTAATGCTATAGGTGTTCCAAAACGAGAGAATAATTTTTTCAGAAATCTTACCACGACTCTTCCATCATTTGTTGGAAGTGCCTCGGCCTCGGCCCATTTAGACAAGTAATCTACTGCCACAAGTATATATTTGTTTCCCTTTGACGGTGGGAAAAGTCCCATAAAGTCGAGTCCCCACACATCAAAAATTTCACAAACAAGAATGCTATTTTGTGGCATTTCGTTTTTGGAATAGATATTACCTGTTCTTTGGCAAGCATCACATGTCTTGACAAGATTTTGGGTGTCCTTGTAAATGTTTGGCCAATAAAATCCTGAATCAAATACCTTTCATGCGGTACTAGCGGCACCATGATGTCCTCCGTATGGACCTTCATGACAATGGTGGAGAATTCTGCTTGCTTCGCTACCATGTACGCATCGTCGTACGAGTTGGTCGGCACATATTTTGTAAAGATAAGGGTCTTGCCAAAAATAATGCTTCACATTAGCAAATAATTTTTTTCTTTGATGATGTGGCCAACCTTTTGCGACTATACCGCTAGCTAAGTAGTTAGCATAGTCGGCGTACCATGGTTCTTCTTTGTATTCCACCATTTCTAGGGACTCTGTTGGAAATTTTTCGTTGATTTGCTCGTCCCTGGTTGCCTCCAAAGCTGGGTCTTCTAAGCGTGAAAGATGATCTGCTGCGGTGTTTTCAGCTCCTCTTTTGTCTCTAATTTCAATATCAAATTCTTGGAGGAGTAAAATCCACCGAATCAAACGTGGTTTTGCGTCCTGCTTTTTGAAGAGATATCGAATGGCTGCATGATCTGTATAGACTATAGTTTTAGAAAGAACAAGATAGGAATGGAATTTATCAAAAGCAAATACCACAGCTAGTAATTCTTTTTCAGTTGTTGTGTAATTTTCTTGTGCATCGTTAAGTGTTTTACTAGCATAATAAATTGGGTGAAAATGCTTTTCTTTTCTTTGTCCCAAGACAGCTCCAACTGCAAAGTCACTAGCATCACACATGATTTCGAAAGGAAATTTCCAATCAGGCGCTATCATGATAGGTGCATTGACTAGCATTTCCTTTAGGGTTTGAAATGCTTGATTGCAATCCTTGTCAAAGATGAAAGGAGCATATTTTTCAAGTAATTTTGTTAGAGGCCTTGAAATTTTAGAAAAGTCTTTGATAAACCGCCTATAAAATCCGGCATGCCCTAGGAAACTTCTGATAGCTCTAACGGAGGATGGAGGTGGTAATCGAGAAATAGTGTCTATTTTAGCTCGATCAACTTCCATTCCCTCGCTTGAGATTTTGTGACCGAGTACTATTCCCTCAGTTACCATGAAATGGCATTTTTCCCAATTAAGGGTGAGGTTAGTTTCCTCACATCGGGATAGCATTCGTTCAGGGTTATCGAGGCATTGGTCGTATGAATCCCCAAAGATAGAAAAGTCGTCCATAAAGACTTCCATTGTCTTTTCTATCATGTCATGGAAGATAGCTACCATGCAACGTTGGAATGTTGCGGGGGCATTACATAGACCAAATGGCATGCGTCGATAAGCAAAAGTTCCATAGGGACATGTGAAAGTTGTCTTTTCTTGGTCTTCGGGTGCTATCGGGATTTGAAAGTAACCTAAAAAACCATCCAAGAAACAGTAAAATTTATGACCAGAGAATCTCTCTAACATTTGATCAATGAAGGGCAAAGGAAAGTGATATTTCCTTGTTGCTTCATTTAATCGTCTATAATCTATGCATACTCTCCATCCTGTGACGGTCCTCGTTGGCATTAATTCATTCTTTTCATTAGTTATTACCGTCATACCTCCTTTCTTTGGAACTACTTGGACGAGACTTACCCAAGAACTATCGGAGATAGGATAAATAAATCCGGCGTCAAGTAATTTGATGACTTCGTTTTTAACCACTTCTTGAACATTTGGGTTTACTCGACGTTGTGGTTGTATTACCGATTTGTAGTAATCATTCATTAAAATTTTGTGCGTGCACATGGAAGGACTTATTCCTTTTATATCTACAAGCTTCCAAGCAATTGCATTTTTGTGTTTTTTCAAAAGGTTAATTAATTTTTCTTTTTCTAAACTATTTAACTTAGATGAAATAATTACAGGTGATTTACCATCTTTGTCTAGAAAAGCATATTCCAAACCTTTTGGAAGTTCTTTGAGCTCAAGAGGTGGGTCTTTAGGAGACTCCTTATTTGGTTGCTCATTTTGAACAAGAAATTTAAAAGTTTGTTCTATGGCGATCTCTTCTTCAACAAAGTGGTCAAACTTTTCACTTGTATCGGGTGGTTCATCTTCATCTTCATCTTCAATTAGGGGGTCATTATTGCTGAATGGATATTTCATTGACCGC
>JARYGA010053788.1:0-46678 GCA_030545235.1 Helianthus tuberosus
TCCATTTCACCCAAAGAGACTCACGAAGTGTAAGAAGACTCCAAACATGAATTGTTATAAGAGCATTATTCATATCCGAGATACGATGAATCCCCAAACCCCCTTCTCTATGCGGTTTACAAACCCTTTCCCAGTTAACTTTAGATTTACCCTTAATATCGTTACCTTGAGCCCAAAGAAACCTCTTCATTTTCTATTCAAGCTCATGAATAATCCTCTTTGGTAATTTGAAAACCGAAGCCCAATAAATGTGCATGGAAGAGAGAACTGAACGGACCAACTGAAGCCTTGCCAGCAAACGACAAGCACTTGCTCTTCCAGTCAGTGATCCGATTTTCCATGTTTTCAACCAATCTCCTACAATCACTATATAGAAGACGAGTCGAGATAAGAGGAACCCCCAAATACCTAATAGGCAAAACGCCCTCCTCAAACGGAATGATACTCCTGTTCCTCTCCTTGACTGCGTTTGACACATTCCCAAAGAAGACCGTACTCTTATTCATACTAGGAACAAGGCCCGACATGCTCTTAAAAGAATTCAACGCATCAAGAATAACTTTAGCTGAATTATGATCACCCCGAGCAAACAAAAATAGATCATCCGCAAAACAGAGATTGATTATGCGTTGCTTTTGTTGGACTCTGTATGCCCAAGACACATATTAAATTGATGTGGCTAGTACGTTATGATCCAAGTCGAGTCATACCCAATAACAAGCTAGACAAACACTTACAATATTTATTTATGATATGATCAAATAAATAAATATCAACACTTAGAATATTTAGAAATTGGTTTTCTAAATAATTGCACTTGACAAACTAATAAATTATATGGATAATTTATTTTGAGAGAATATTTTATTTTGTTATTTAATTGGTTAAATAACATAATAAAAATAGCATAAGTCTTATAACATATGATGATATTTTATAAAAGTTATAAAATATATATGTGTAAGACTTATATTTTATAAAAGAAATTGTATTTTTTTTTATAAAAGCTTGGCCGCCACCCCCCCCCCCCCATGGGGTCTTCCCAAAATATTCTTGTCCAATAAGGTTCCATGCATGTTGTCATAAGTTAGAAGCCTCTTGATTGGGTGTTCTTCCCTAAAAGCTTTGGCCAATCACATGGCATGCAAATGCATGTGTTAGATGCATCTTGATTGGGCATGTTGGGTGGCCAAGATTCTCTCTACATCTATAAATACCAAGATGTTAAATGAATGAAGATGCAAGACTTGTGAACTTGAAAAACCACTAAGAAATGCTCTCTAATTTTCGGCCATACATATGGTCTTCAAAAGGTTTTCAAGTTCACATTTCAAGTGCAAGAACTCAACAAAAGGCCCTCTAATTTTCGGCCATATGATGGTTCCAAGAGGGGATCTTTCATGTGAGTTGCAAGTGAGAAATCCTAGCTAAACATAAAGTGTTTGTTGGAAGGCTTGGGGTATACAAGCTTGAGGTCTTCTACTCTTGAAGACAACCACTTCAAGAAGCATCATCCGTTTCATAATCCTTGTACTTCAAGAAGGTAGTTTTCTAAACATCCTATGGTTGTGTTTGTAAGTATACATCTCATATATGGATCCGGGTTTTGGGATTTTGCATATAAATGGTTTTAAATCTTATAAAAGTAACATGTTTTAAACTTATTTTCCGCTGCGTTTTTATTTCATATGGATGAAATTACTTTGATAAACATGTTAAAATCCCATCAATGGCATCTAGAGCCGCTTATATGAGTGCATGCTTCAATAGACTTAAAATTTTCGGGTTTCGGGTTTGGTGAAAACCCTATGGCCGAAATTTTAAGTATGGTTATCCCTTTGTTTTTCAAGATTATATTCTTACATGCATAAATGAATCTTGAAAAATTATTTCATATGGATGATTTGTTTGTTTGGACAAAACTAACCTTTTCGGTTTTTTGGACATAGCCGAAAATGGTTGTTAAAAGGGAACCATTTTTTTTATGCTTCTTGAAATTAATATATATATATGTGGATATATATTTTGGTGCATATAACCTAGCCATGACCTTGTGTTGAATGATTGTGTTGTGATTTATATTAAATTATTTCAAAGGTTGTAATAATTATTAATTTGTCTTCCATTTGTAAAGATATGTAATTTATTTATTTTCATTTGGTATGTAAAATAAATAGATTAGGTGCATTTTATTTTACTAGAAAAAATGTATTAGGATATTTTTTGTAAAAGAAGATGCACACAAAAATGTGGTTTTGGTTTTTGCCAATTTCGGGCATAAAGGACTTCATAGTTCTTAACGGGATTTTAGCCCGAAAACCAAAACACATTTTCGGAGCCCAAAGGAGTTTGGAGCTGAATTAAAGTACATTTTGGAAGATCAAAGAAAGTGGAGAAATCACAACACAAAAGGAAGACTTGAAGCATTTGGATGCGGGATCAAGTGGGAGTTCAACGACACATTATTTGTGTCAATATTCACCCTTTAGGAAGGACCTTTTGGCACACTTGTTTCGGCTAACAAGTGTGGTCAAAATAGTTGGCTATGGTTATGCACCTATTGTTATATATGTTGTGCTTGTGTGGTTGTTTATTTATGTTGTTTAGATGATATTTGGATATGCATGCTTAACAAACTAATAATCAACAACAAGCTTATAATTGGTTCTTTAAAAGATCATTAAAATTGGTTAATAAAAGGTTATTAAAAATTAATGATTTTATAATAAAATGGGTTTTATTAAAAAGAACCTTGAAAATTGATTTTCACTAAAGTACCAAGGATTTGAATGCATGCAAATATATGGTACATAAAGTTTTCTAAACTAGAATTTTGAAAACTCAAAATCCCTTTTATAAAACAAGTCAAACACCATCCTTTTATACAACACTCGAATCACTTGGGAACTCTTTTGTGGGATAAAGGTCACCTAACCATATTTGAGGGAACTTGTATATTCGAGGTGGGTTTACCATGTTTGTGGGATAAAGGTCACCTAACCACTTATGTGTATAAACTCACACGTGTGTGTAAGTTGGACGACTTGATTTGGAAACCATGAACTTAGGGTCACCGAAGCATGGGGAACAAAGGTGTGGATGGGATTAAACATGCCAACTAAACATAAAGATGTTTAACCGATCCCATATGGCTAGAAGTTGCAAAGAGTTGCAATTGTCAAACGTTGACTACCTTGTTAATTTAAATAGAGGGATAAAGGTCACCTAACCAATATTTAAATGTAACGTTGGATTCTAGATTTTAATTATTAATTGTCTATGAGACACAAAAGGGTATTAATGATTAAAATATAATAATATCGAAAATACTAAAATTGAACCTTGTTAAATTTTGTAGATGGCCGCTAACAATATTACCCAAACCGTCCGTAACCTATCACTAGAAAACGATCCTAATCCCGATGAACATCTTATGGAAGATAAGGATGCCTATAACGATTGGATTAAGTATATCGAGGATACTACGCAAGCCTCTTGCCTCATGTTAGGAATTATGATTCCCGAGATTCAAAAAGGTTTTGAACATCATGAGCATACGACATGATTAACCAATTGTAGGAAATGTTCCTATGGGTAGAACGCTTCGAAACGGTTCGAGCACTTCATGCATGTCGAATGGAGGAAACCCAATCGGACTCATCTTATGTCTTTAAGATGAAAAGCAACATTGATCACCTCGAAAGGCTCAATATGGATAAAAGGGTTTTATCCATTCTAACGATCAATGAGGGTGGCAACTAGAAAGGGCATCACCCCGACACCAAAGCAAATGTTGCCAAAGGAAAGGGGCACATCAAAGGGAACGAATTAGAAAGACTAAAGCGAAACCACCGAAACCAAAAGAGAAGAAGGCAAAGGTTGCCATGAACGATCCATGCTTTGAGTGTGGTGAGATAGGGCATTTAAATAGGAATTGTCCAACCTATCTCAAAGAGTTGAAAAACAAGAGGGATGCTAGGCAAACCTCAGATACAATCTTAATGATACATATTGACCTTAATGTTATTTCTTCTAACACATGGGTATTAGATACCGGATGTGGAACTCATGTTTGCAATTCGTTGCAAAAGGTTCAAAAGAAATAAACATTACAAGAAAGGAGACTATGTTTTGAAACTTCCAAATGGTTTGGAAATTGTTTTAAAATGTTTTGAATGCTCCTAGTTTGACTAGGAACATTATTTAAGTTTCCCTTTTGAAGACAATATGTTCTGATTTAAAGTTTGTAAACAATGACATTTATATTTCGATGAATGACATGTTTTACTTTAAAACTATGCCTTCAAATGGTAGTTATGAATTGGTTCATAAATAATACATCATTTGATAGTTCAATGTACCAAGCAATCACCAACAAACTCAAAATGGATTTGAGTGAGACTTATCTTTGGCATTATCGCCTTGGTCATGTAAACAGATGTCGCATGTAAACACTTCGAAAGAATGATCTTTTGGAAACAAATGAAATTGGTTCATTTGATACATGTGAATCTTGTTTACAAGGTAAAATGACTAAGAAACCCTTTAGTGGGAAAGGGCAATAGATTTCTTAGGTATCATACATTCGAATGTATGTGATCCTTTTAAGCCAATGACTAGGTATGGTGAAAGATACTTCATTACTTTAACCGAAAACTATAGTAGTTATGGTTATGTGTACTTGACACAAAGAAGAAGTTTTGAAACGTTCAGAATCTTCAAAAGGTGAAGTACAAAATCAACTCTTTTAAAGTTCTTCGTTTCGATAGAGGAGGAATCGAACTCTATTAGATATGGTTCGATCTATGATGGCTAGGAGCACATTATCTCTATCACTTTGGGGTTACGCTTTGCTCTCCATGGCCCATATGGCCCAAACCAAGAAAGTGGATACGACGTCTTTTGAAATATGACATGGAAGGGCTCCATCATTATCATATTTAAAAGTATGGGTTGTGAAGCTTATGTGAAGCAATACACCCCAAACAAGTTGGAAGTACGATCCACTAAGTGTATCTTTGTAGGATATCCTAAAGATGGTATAGGATATTAATTCTACGATCCAACAGAGCAAAAGGTATTTATTGCTCAAAAGGCTGAGTTCTTGGAAGCTAAGTTCCTTGTGGAAGGAATTAGTAGAACTGTGGAACTTGATAAGGATCAAGAACCACGTGCCGATACATGTTTGGTTAAAACTAGCACTCAACAAAAGGTTGTTGAAAAAACGATCAAGTGGTTGATCAACACACACAATACGTTCGCAGATTTGGTAGAATAAGTAATCCACCTAAAAGATATGGATCTTTCATGAATGGATGCTACGTAGTAGATTCGGGTGAACATACCACATACCATGATACAATGTCAAAATCCGATTATGACAAATGGCTTGAAGCCATGAACGTAGAGATGCAATCCATGTATGACAACCAAGTATGGGAATTGGTTGTAGCACCTCTTAACTTCAAAATGGTTGGAAGTAAGAGGGTTTTCATGAAGAAAACATATATGCATGGAAACTTGGATACTTGTACAACGAGACTTGTAGCGAAAGGTTTCACTCAAACTCAAAGGGTTGATTATGATGAGACCTTCTCGCCTATGGCAATGCTAAAGTCAATTAGGATATTATTTGACATACCTGCATAATATGATTATGAGATTTGTAAAATGGATGTCAAAACGGCTTTCCTTAATAGATATCTTGAGGAAGATGTCTATATAGTTAAAGCCTGTAAGTTTTGTCGATCCAAAAACATCCTAACAAAGTATGCAAGTTAAAGAAATCAATCTATGGATTGAAACAAGCATCTAGAAGTTGGAATCACCGTTTTGATGAAGAGATTAGGGAATATGGATTCATAAAAAACGTTGATAAAGCTTGTGTGAATAAGAAGGCTAGTGGGAGCATTATTACTTTCTTAAGTATTATATGTCGATGACATTTTACTATTTGGAAATAACATTCCAACCTTGGATGGTGTAAAAGCCTGGCTTGAAAGTTGTTTTTCCATTAAGGATTTTGGTGAAGTCGCCTATATTTAGGAATAAAGATCTATAAGGATAGGTCAAGGCGCTAGATAGGTTTAAACAAAAGTGCATACATTGACAAAGTCTTGAAAAGGTTCAAGATGAAGAACTCTACGAAAGGTTTGGTACCTATTCAAAGAGAGGACAATATTGAAAGCGTTTCAATGTCCAAGCTCAAAGGATGAGCAAGAAAGATTGAAAGGAATCCCATATGCGATAGCTATAGGATTCATTATGTATGTAATGATATGCACTGGAACGGACATGTCATGCGCTTTAGGCATGACAAAAAGATACCAGTAAGTAACAGTCATTGGGTGACTATTAAAAATATATATTGAAATACCTTAGAAGGACTAAGGATATGTTTCTAATATATGGATCTGGTGAAAAGAACTCGTTGTAAAAGGGTTACAAGGATGCGAGTCTCGGAATTCGTTGTAAAGGGTTACATGGATACGAGTTTCCAAACTGATCAAGATGGTTCTCGATCACAAACAGGGTAGCATTGTCCACTACAGAATCAGAATACATCGCCGCTTCATTGATTGTGATTATTCATATGGATCTGCCATTTGAATTATTACCGATCTAGGGGTAGTCCCTACCATTCAGGACCCCTAGAGATCTTTGTGATAACGATGGTGCGATTGCTTAAATCAAGGAACCTCGTGTACATCGAAAGACTAGGCACATTGAGCGGAGTTTCAACTACATAAGGGATGAAGTTGAAAAAGAGAAAGATATGTATTCGCAAAGTTCACATTGATCAAAATATTGCGGATCCACTCACGAAGCTCCTTGAATGGGCAAAGCATGAAAGGGTCATACTTGTGCCTTAGGACTTCGATATTCTAGTGATAGGATTTGATCTATTTTATATTTGGATATTGGAACAATTGTTATTATAACTCATTATGGTATTTTGAGTTATGTTCCATTTTAGCATGTTTAAATCCGTGAATAAGTTACTTATTCTAAATGTCCGTAGTCGATCATACTTGTGGGAACAAATATGAATGTAAGACTATTATGAACTTGGATTGGTAGATATTCATGAAGTATGAATATAGAGCAAGGCGTTGCTGCCAAGGTTCATAGATATTTGTGGGATACAAATATTGGACTGACTCGCTCTCAAATATTACTGCATGGAATCATCTGTGATTGATCATAAGTAAATTTGAGTAAAGGAGAATATCATAGTATCCTCAGACCTGAGATACATATTGGGTCTTGATATTCACCAAATATTATGCCTTGACTTATTTCTTCGCTGTCAGTAATATGACAGTACATAAGGCTAAGCTTAGGTGTGGTACAAGGTGATTGTGAGAGACGTATGTAGTCAAGATGGGATTTGTTCCTCTTATTCGTTGAGAGTAAGATGTCTAAGGCCTGCTAAAGTTAAATCAACAGAGAGTGATCACTCTGTGTCTCTGGATTTGACATGACATCTGTAACGAAAGGATAAATGATAAATTCACCTAAATCATGTTCAAGTAAGGGACTTGAAAGGGATGATGTTATTGAATGGCAAATATAGTCATACGTATTGGGGGTAGTAAACCGTAGTTAGGCGTCATTTACTACTTGCATCAATCTTCTATGTATCTTGTGCAAGTGGGAGATTGTTGGACTCTGTATGCCCAAGACACATATTAATTGATGTGGCTAGTACGTTATGATCCAAGTCGAGTCATACCCAATAACAAGCTAGACAAACACTTACAATATTTATTTATGATATGATCAAATAAATAAATATCAACACTTAGAATATTTAGAAATTGGTTTTCTAAATAATTGCACTTGACAAACTAATAAATTATATGGATAATTTATTTTGAGAGAATATTTTATTTTGTTATTTAATTGGTTAAATAACATAATAAAAATAGCATAAGTCTTATAACATATGATGTTATATTTTATAAAAGTTATAAAATATATATGTGTAAGACTTATATTTTATAAAAGAAATTGTATTTTTTTTTTATAAAAGCTTGGCCGCACCCCCCCCCCCCCATGGGGTCTTCCCAAAATATTCTTGTCCAATAAGGTTCCATGCATGTTGTCATAAGTTAGAAGCCTCTTGATTGGGTGTTCTTCCCTAAAAGCTTTGGCCAATCACATGGCATGCAAATGCATGTGTTAGATGCATCTTGATTGGGCATGTTGGGTGGCCAAGATTCTCTCTACATCTATAAATACCAAGATGTTAAATGAATGAAGATGCAAGACTTGTGAACTTGAAAAACCTCTAAGAAATGCTCTCTAATTTTCGGCCATACATATGGTCTTCAAAAGGTTTTCAAGTTCACATTTCAAGTGCAAGAACTCAACAAAAGGCCCTCTAATTTTCGGCCATATGATGGTTCCAAGAGGGGATCTTTCATGTGAGTTGCAAGTGAGAAATCCTAGCTAAACATAAAGTGTTTGTTGGAAGGCTTGGGGTATACAAGCTTGAGGTCTTCTACTCTTGAAGACAAACACTTCAAGAAGCATCATCCGTTTCATAATCCTTGTACTTCAAGAAGGTAGTTTTCTAAACATCCTATGGTTGTGTTTGTAAGTATACATCTCATATATGGATCCGGGTTTTGGGATTTTGCATATAAATGGTTTTATATCTTATAAAAGTAACATGTTTTAAACTTATTTTCCGCTGCGTTTTTATTTCATATGGATGAAATTACTTTGATAAACATGTTAAAATCCCATCAGCTTTTCACATTGATGATGAAATCTGAACTGATTCGAAATGGACACCTGTTTTTGAAGAATCAATGTAAGGACCTCCATGACCAATGTAAATAAATAAGGAGACATCGGGTCTCCTTACCTCAATCCACGCTTTCCTTTGAAGTAGCCATGAAGATTACCATTAATATAGCCAACGAAAATGAAGTTGATGTAACACATGCCATAACCCATTTAACGAACTTCCAATGAAAACCAAAGCCCCTCATAGTCTGTTCCAGAAACATCCAATCAACCGTGTCGTAAGCTTTTTGGATATCAACTTTGAATGCAAACCTTGGCGGTCCATAGTTACGATGATAATTGTGCATCAACTCCTGAGTTAATAATATAATATCTGAAATACGCCTTCCAGGAACAAAAGCTGATTGATTAACACCAACAATGTCACATAACCCCTCTTTCATTCGGTTAGTAAGAATCTTACTATTGCACTTATACAAAGTGTTGCAGCACGAAATCGGTCTATAATCCGTAATAGAAGACGGGGTGGTAACCTTCGGGATTAACGATACAACCGTATGATTTAGTTGATTGAGCAACTTTCCATTACTAAAGAAATCCCAGACCGCCCCACACACATCATTTCCAATCACATCCCACGACTTCTTAAAAAACACCGAGGTGTAACCATCCGGGCCCGGAGCCTTATTCCCTGCAATAGAGAACATAGCCACTTTTATTTCCTCATCCGTCACTTGCCGAACCATGTTAATAGCTTTCTGATGTGTTAAGACACTAGAAAACAAATCCGACGACGGCTGCATCCCAATATTCCCCACGGTTCCAGAAAAATTAGCGTAATGGTCCACTAGAGCTTGCGGAACCGATCCACCTTCATGCAGGACTCCATTCGTATCTCTAATGTAAGAAATTCGACTTCGGTGGTTTTTGGCTTTAATAACATTGTGGAAAAACCTTGAATCCGTATCACCTAAATCAAGCCACTCCACTTTAGATTTTTGCTTCAAGTAAACCCCTTCATCATGAACTGCCTCCTTATACTCACGCATTAAACGGCCATGCTGCTCAATCAAATCATCATTTAACGGGTCGTTATCAATAGCAACCTGACAATCATCTAGAGCCCTCCTCGTAACCTTAACTTTCTCATGTAACTTGCCTTGAAACATTCTAACTTTCTCATCTAGAGCAAGATTTTCCAAAGCGGGGATTTTAACATTCTAAGCTTTTTCACCACTTGAAACATACGAAACCCATGTTGATCCATACTCCATACCCGCTTAACTTCTTCAATAAAACCCTTCTTATCCACCACCAGATTCACGAATTTAAAAGGTTTCGGTTTATCTCTAGTAATATTAGGAAGCTTGAGGATACACGGAGTGTGGTCAGAAATCCGATATGGATGAAAATACGCTGCCACAGCCAGAAACGCGTCAGTCAAATGAATATTCCCCAGTATCCTGTCTAATTTCTTATTGATTGTCTGTCTGTTTTGCTGTTTGTTCGTCCATGTGTAATGCAGCCCAACACAATTAACATCAAACAACTCAACATCATCAATACACTCTTTAAAATCTCTAGTCCCAACCCCTACATTAGACGAGCCAGAATGCATATCCTCTATGAATAAAGAAGCGTTAAAGTCTCCCATGACGACCCAAGGTTTGTCATGAACATACGAGTGATGAACACGAAGATTCTGCCACAAGTCTCTTCTATTCTTATAATAATTGTCAGCATAAACAAAGGAGCAAAATAAAGACTTTTGATCCAATTTAAAGACAATCTGGGTATGGATTACCTGGTCAGTTTGAGAAAGAACCATAACATCCACCATCATAGCATCCCAACCCACCATAATTCTCGTACCCTTTGTGCAGCAGGTAGAGTTTGTAGCCCAGCTCCACGAATGACACACTTTCTTACAAACGCTAACAACATTAGTCGAATCAACATGGGTTTCCATAATAGAGCAAACCTGAAGATGATTATCCAAAATAACCTGCCGAACCTCCTTTTGTTTTAGGGAACGGTTCAATCCCCTAATATTCCAAGAAGCTATACTACCCATGGACACCCCCTTGACCGGGTGTGCTTGCACCCTCAGACTCGACATTATCAGCTTTGTTTTCCATAAACTTCGGAATATCAGCAAGCAAATCGTCTACATACACATTATCCGCAAGTATCTCATCTCGGTTACCACCATACCTTCCTGATTTTCGAGTATCATTCAATTCTGGTTGAACCTTCTTCCCAGCCTGTTTTGCGACAGCATCATTTTCCAGCACTTCCTCCTCAGTGGCCAAATCCTCCTGCTGAAGAGCTTGAAACGAGTTTGAAACTACCACCCGAGACGAAGAAGCTTTATCCCCATCAGACTTGGTTTTAACCACTGGTCTATAAATCATCTTTTGCTTCTGGTTCTTGACTTGGAAAGTCGGCTGCCCCCCTTTTTTATTTTTTCCTTTTGCTTCCTGAAAATCATTATTCCTCACGTCTGAATCAGCATTCATAGGGTTCGGTTTCTTCGGGCACGTGATATGATCATGTCCAAACACACAACATGTTGGACATCTTAGTGGCTCCCAGTCGTATTCAATCTTTTCACCTCAGATTTCGAGTACCCATTACCATCCATTGCTGGAACGCAACCATCACACTTCGTTTTAAATCCATTCCAGCATTAATTTCAATAAGAGCTCTAGCGAAACTACTTCTACCCCAGGACTCGGAACACATTGATGCCGTGTAAGAATCTACCATTTTCGGCACTCCTATTTTAGATGCAAGTAAACTCAATCCATCCTCCGTAAAAGCTGGAATTGGCACATCATGCATTTTCACCCAAACTGGTATCTTCGTAATTTCCTCCTTTGTTAAAGTAACTGATGGAGACCATTCTTTCAGAATTATTGGCACATTCTGTATCATCCAAGGCCCTTCCTCCATCAAAAGGTCCATTCCCTTCCTCGTTTTAAACTTAAAAAAGAAGAAACCTTTTGCACTCATCATCATCATCATCCGCACTAATGAATACTTTGCCCAATTATGTTTAACGAAGTAATCCACCACCGGATATGGTAGCCTCTTCCCCAAGAAGTAGCCATAAAGTGTATTCTCAAATCTTTCGTGAACTTCTTTAACAGAAGAGACTGGAATTACAACTTCCGCACCCTCCACATTATCCATAGATTCCATATGTCTAAAGTTAAGCTTTACGGCATCCTTTCCCTCCTGAAAGACCCTAGCAAAGGTCATCGGCGGTGCATCCTTCTTACTCTCATCAGTTCGGGTATCCAGATTCCCATCCTCATGCACATCAGACTCACTATGGTTTACCTGAACCGGTTTCCTGAAATCAGCGAATGTAGGAAACTTCACTTGCTGATTACCCACAGGTTTCGATATCTTGGACAATCCATCCAAGATCGAAGGACCAGAAGTCAAATACAAACCTCTCCTAGGCATCATAGGATTCCCATCAACATTCGTAACCCTTAAACCAATTCCTCGCGAAGATATTGTACCACCATCCTCCTTACGTGTACCAGGATCATCGAACTCCATACTACCATCACTTCTTCCCTCCATGCAAGTAAAGCAACGTGAAATCAAGAACAACCAGCCAAACCAAAAGCACAAGAAGAAACTCTAATCTAGCTCGACGTAGAAAAAAGAAAGAAAACCCTAGATTCAACTCAATCCTTTCGCTAACAAGTTCGAATCAGATATATTGATAAATCAATACTCCAATAATCAGACTGTTATACGAAAATCATGAATAAAAATCGAAGGTTGCAAGAGGAGCCAAGGACGCCATGCTAGAGAGAGAAATTAGGGTTTTTACTCTGGTTTAATCGATTAAGGGTTGAAGATTGTTTCTAGGGTTGAAGATTAAGGGTTGAAGATTGTTTCTAGAGAGAGAAATTAGGAGCCAAGGACGCCATGCTAGAGAGAAAACCCTAACATAAACTAAACCGCTGCCTTAGGTGTTTTTCTGATTCTTATTAATGGAAACCTTCAATGAAGAAGGTAAGTAAATGCTACTTAAGAAGCACAAGCACCCCTTTTTATTCACTAAGGATGAGATGGTGCAGGAGCGGGTCGATGATGACATTGGGGAAGCCCAGTCAACCGATAGGGGGAAAAATGACATTCGCTTGTTTAACTGCTAAGAATCATTTTATCTTTCGATTGGGAACTGCTTACCTTGGGTGCTTTATATTTTTTTATATAAGGTAGTTATCCCGTAGAGGCGAGGGCGAATCGAGTTAGCATCCCGCCATTCATGCCATGCCTTGTCAGCTAGGCTAGTTAGTTAATTCCTTCCAATAAAATAATTCTGTGATGATGCGCGTATTCGATCTTTTATTAGGTTATTCAAATTTCTAGAGGAATGGGTCATGGAAAACTAAGAGTAGAGAACCTTAAATGAAAGGTCAGATAGTGAAAGATGAACAAGAAGCCACAACTCGAAGGCTAATTCATGTTTTGCTAATGAGTGATGTTATTTTACTTCATATCCCAAGTTAGGAATAAGATCACAGCTTACCCCACCACAAAGCGATTCAAATCTCTTTTCCATAGGTGCTAACTCTTACTTAAACAGCTTCGCTTCCTTCCATTAGTCAATCGGACTTTTTCAGAAGATCTCTAATGCCAATAAAGCAGGAAGGGGAGGAGAATGCCAAATCGAAAGTAACCCGTAAAGCCGGTTCCCGTGGACTGAGTCTAGTGCTTCATACGTTACAAGACAAGGAAGGAAAGGAAGATAAGTACGGGAAATTAGAACCTGATATGCTTGACTACCCAGGGCGTGGCCGCTTCTCCCTTTGCCTACCTCTCTTTGTCCAACTCGTATATCAACGTATAAGAAGATTCCATGAGAAGAGAGATGCGGTAGCCGACCCGGCAATATAACATAAGAAAAAAGAAGTTCCAACGGTCGGTCTGTAAAGAAAGATGGCAGGGCCGGTAGCGTTCTCTACTTAACTAAGAAGAAGTGGAGTATACGAAGCGAAAGGGAAGGTGTGTGGGGGTAAGGTAAAGTTGAGATAAGGATCGTAAGAAAGGTAAAGGCTCTCCCTTATTGGTTAGGGATAGCTCGCGCGTAAGGAAGACTACCCTTTGGAGCTAAATATTCCTTAATTCTTATAGAAGTCTTCTCAATTGACCATGGGGGCTCTACTTTTCCTTACTGAATTCATTCTATGCAAAAGAATCTCGCAGCAAGAGCACTCTGTAACCAGTTCTGATCTCAAGCACCTAACCTTTGTTGTGAGGACTTATTCGCCATCGGCCGGTAATACCCAATTCGTGAGATGGCGGTGATCTTTAGCTGGTCATGACCATATTGTGTTGTTTTGCCCGGAAAAAGTAGAACCTTCTTTGGAAGAAGAACAAGGCTTTGATCCTATACTTTTTATCTATCCAGTGACAGAGCAGCTGCTTTGTCCAATCTAGTTTTTTAGTCTATCTCTACCCGATGGTAAGCAGATCCAATCTATCCGCCCCTCCCATAAGATTCTTTCTTTCTGGCCGAGCAAAGATTCGCTGTCCACTGCCCTCCGTTCCAAGCGAAAAGACTCGGCTAGACTAGAATTGAAGACTCAAAAATCCTCGGTATCGGCTTTATTGGTTGGCTAGTCTTCCATCTATCAGAATATCTTCTTACCGAGAGGTAGAAGCCTTTTTTAACCTTAAGAAGACTTTGCAATCTCATTTAGAAATTTGGATTGAATACCCCGACCTCCCAGAGGCTCCCGAGAAAGCAATTTCAGCCTTCCGGACAGTTAAGGGCAATTCCTACGTCCCTCATCGGTCTGAATCCCCACCCCCGCATAACACTTACTAGATTTTGAAAGAAAAACTAAAAAACGCTTCACTTCCTGACCTTATTCTCGAGTAGGGAGGGTTCTCGCTACTAAAGAAATTTCTTCAGTTGAAGTAGCTCTTTCCTGAGATGTCTTTCAAGCTGAAGAAGGAAGGGTGCTTTCCTTTGTTGAACACAAGACAGACGGGGACAAATCCAATCCCTTAATTCTTTGATCCCAATTCAATTGTTGTTTGATGTAATAATAGAGGTGTCAGGCTCAGACTCTGAGAAAGATGACATGCGGCTAGTCCCAACTCTTAGTGTCGTAGTCTTGAAACTCAGCCGTACTTCCTTTGGCTGGCCTTTCGATCCCCTCGTTCACAAAGGGGCGCAACTGAAGGTCATCTAACGATGTGATAGTGGTTGTTCGCTCCTCTTTCTCTTCCTCTTTTTCTGCTTCTGCTAGGGTTTTGTCCTGATAGCACCGTGCTTGTTCAAGAAAGAGAGAGTCCCTTTGACGGAGAGAAAGACTCCGGGGATTAGATAGTTAATGGCCTATGAGGAAGACATCTCCTCTGTTTTTGCTCTTATTTTTGGCCTTTGGGCTTTTTGACTGTCTAACTCAATATCTTAAAATAAAAGTCATCATCTTAAAATAGAAGTCATCTTTCTTCAAAGGCCGTTGACTCTGCTTCCTTGATTGAATAATCGAAGGTGAATCAATCAGACAGGACGGACGTGTGATAACAACACTTGCTTTCATGCTGGAATTCCCCTTGGCGTCACCTCACCTCTCTTTCCCTTGCTTTGTCCCCGTTTACCACAATGGTTGTCTCGCTGTCTACTAGAGCTCGGATCCGACTCAAAGTTTGTGTGTATGCGCCCTGCCCAGAGCTAGCCTGAAAGAAAGTTCAATATAAATGATTGAGACTTGAAAGTAAGGTGAAGACTGTTTCCCCTAATCCATCCATGAATATACTTTTTTCGCTAAGAAAGCCTCTACTGGGTGGGCTACTCCAATCATTACTTTTTTTTGCTGGGTTGTTTCATAACATAAAGTCATCTAAACAACAGCTTTTAGCTTGCTTCTTGATTGTAGTGATCCCCTTCTTCTGTTCTTGACTCGTACCTGAAGCTAAGCCGTACTCAAGGAGGCTTCAAAGCCAGATCTTCGTCTTTCATATAGAAAGGAGACCTCTCCTTCTCAGGTTATCCCATTTTTGCTTGAATCCGGCCGTCAACTTCTTCAACTGCTGATGCCGCTGACCTATATGGTGTACTTTTCTTTCCTTTTGCTTCGAGCGCCCTTTCCTCTTCTCCACACTCAACTTGCTGTCTTTCCTATGGCTTGGACCCTTTCCGTGCCTCTAAGGAAAGATTCTTGCTACTCAATTTCTTGAGTAAGTGAAGTTCTCCTATCAGCTTAAAAAGGGCTTTCTTAGGTTAAGTGGCGTGTAGCTAATCTCGCTAATATCTCAGATCGGGGGACGACTCTGTCTCCGCTTCTGCTCGTGCACTCGTTAAAGCAAACTCATGGCCTAGTTCGTGAATGAGCCTACAAGTGGTAACCGCTCTGTATCCGTCATCTCTTTTGAAGAAGCTGCTGAGCTAGATGCGGCGCTTTCAAAATCCCATGACTCCCAGTCATCTATCTTCTTTTCACCTGAAAATGTTGGATTGGGGGAAGGCTTTCCTTCTTTGTTAACTTCAACTGATACCGGCCGATAGCCCAATCTCTTAGTCTCGGAACTAATTGTCTATCTAGTAGCCACTCCTTGCTTTGATGAGTTAAGTGAAATGAAAGTCGATTTTGATCCTATATCGCAGCATCATGACTCGTCAATGAAGTCGACATGGGGCTAAAGTCATCACATCAAGTATTGGGCACGTGGGTGAGTGAACTCTAGTTGTGCTTGAGTTGCGATCCGCTCCGGTCAAGTCGAACCTTGCCAATTAGCTTCTGGAGACCGGGTTCTCACTACCAGCCCAAGTGGGAATTCTTCTAAGAAAACCCCTTCTTCTAGTCTTTATCTTGAATCTTTCTTATTGTCTTTCCCTTTCATCTTGATATCAACTCTGACATTAACAAAGCATCGGGCGGGGAAGCTTTCAATATTATGATGAAAGAGACTATCGGAGAAGGTCCCACTCTGCTTGCGTCCGCTAGCTGACGACGTGTGTAACGCATGCTCCTGTTCCGCGGTTGGTGTTATATATAGAAGTTCTTGGTTGAGAGTATCGGGTCTTCAATTAGGGTTGATCTCCTCAACGCATCCGCTGTTCAATCATCTTCTGCTGATGGTCTTGTTGTCGCAGATGGTCTTCTGTTGGCAATTGAATCAACTCTTACTGCTCGAGTAGAGGTCTTCTTGGTGAGTGAATCATCTTCATCCTATAATAAATAAGGACATTTAGACCACCTATTACAGGTCAGGTCCTAAAGCTATAGTGTAATTCCTTGTGACTATTGACATGAGATCCTTCTATGCTTTCACCGATAATCACATCCAACTACATCCAGGAATCGCATCTGCCAGATGTGGTTTTAGGACCAGGCGTGTAACCTCGATAGCATGTGCCCTAGCCACCCAAGCCTATTAGTCGCTTAGATAAAGAAGGAAGCCCTTCGGGCAGGTTTACACTTCACATGGACGAATAATCAGCAAAGAGGTGGTACTATTTGTCACACCCCGACCACGTATAGCAACTAGACGTGGTGCAAACGTCGGGGAGTGTTGTAACAGAATCATTGTTTCATAACCATGGAATAAATAAATTCTGTTTTATTGAATAAATGAACTCATTGTTTTAATACAATCAAATAAGTACAACTATGATCTTCCAAGTTTTAAAGTTGCTAAGGCACGAGTCCATCCTAAATGTAGCATGTATCAACAATCATTGCAAAGCAGTACCTGAAACATGTGTAAAAATAGGTACCTCAGCATAAAAATGCCTGTGAGATACATAGGTTTTGTGAAAATAGGATTCATGACTTGTAAGTTTAAGAAAATGTTTAATAAAGTTTAGTCATGAACCTTGTAAATTGATTTGTTTTGTAAATCGTTCGAAAAACAATAAGATCAGATGATATGTATAAATAAATGTAAGGTTAAATGAATAACCATGTAAAATGAGTTTGTATAAGATAAGTTGCTTGTAAAACAATATTTTGATAAAAAAGGCTTAGAGTATATTTGAAAATATACTTTGGATTTTAAGAGAATCGAATGAGTAATGTATTAAAGTATATTTCAGTTCCAATATCGTTAACCCAAATGTACTAAATAACGCCACGGTATGTAATGCAATGAAAACACTTATATATAAGAAGTACCAGCGGCGTATCTACCATGTTTTCATCACATTACACCCGCCCCGTTATCTAAACACTAACCAAAACCCAATCGATAGATAGATAGTACATTAAATATACCTTCGTTGTTTAAAATAATAGTTTTAAATAGTATATTACAAGTATACTTCGGATTTATAAATAACATATTAAACTATGTTTTGGTTTTATAAATAACATATCAAAATATGCTTTGGATGTGATAAATAACATATTAAACTATGTTTTGGTTTTGTAAATAACATATCAAAATATGCTTTGGATGATTAACAAAATATATGTTGGTTTTGTACAATATCACACATGGGAGCATATCAAACTATACTTTTGGGAGTATAACTAAATATACAAAAATAATGTGATTTAAGAATTCATTCAGACCTAGTGCATCAAAATACACCTTTGAGACTATAGGGATACCACAAAGGAAATCCCTATTTGGATGGAGAAACAAATTGGTTTCAGACATTCCATGACAACAGGAATGGGGTGTCAAATCCTATAGCGCTATATCATACTAACAACCGGTCTGGTGAACAAAATAAGTACAATTCAACAATTTATGTTATAGTCTTTGAAAAATCAGTGTTTAAACCATAGATAGTCATTCAGTTTGTCAACAGATAAGTACTAACATGTATAATCAATTATACTTTTGGAAAACATGAAAATAACAGATAGGTACACATGCTTCACCCCAAAACAGTTTGAAAACAGTAAAAGAGGGGTCTATGTACTCACTTGAGATTGCTTAGAAGTCCTAGGATAACCACCAAGCAATGCTAGAGATCCCGGAAATCAAACGGCACCTAATATAGGTAACTATGTTAATATATCGGACCTAAATCGGAGGATCGGATAGAATGAGGGCTTGTAAACCAAATGAGTATGGGAACTCATGTAATATGGTTTAACAAAGCCTACATACTAAATCGGAACCTAACCTAAGTGCTTTCGACCCATCGCGACCCATTAAGGTAGCTTATGCTACTTTAATGCGTCGTGCGCGCAAAGGCGCACTCGAGACGTCTAACTAGCCCTATGACAAGTGTTATATGCCTAAACATGTTACATAATCAGTTATGTGACAAAAGTTTAGGTTACATATGCTTAATTACCAATTATACATGAAAAGGGTATTCTGGTAATTTACCTAAGGCATATAAACTACCTATCATACAACTACTCAAACGATGTGACCATAGGGTATAACCTCGGAAGGTTATTCCCTATATGCTATGGTCCTAAAGTATTTGGTCGGATCCTAATGATCGACCAAAATGGGTCGGGTTCGAAGGTATAAGCGATTTATTAGATCGCTTACCCTTACGACCCTAGACAAGCACAAAACTAAAAGTGACGAGCTAAGCATGTTAAAACATGCTTAACTAAGTTTGAAAACAAGTTTTGTATCAAAACAAACGGTTTTGATACCTAAGAGTAGTTTGGTTACAAAATACGCACGAATGCGCATTTTGACCGAAACTACGGCTCGTCACTGAGCCTAGACAACGTGGTAATCAGTAGGCATAGTTACAAGGGACTATAACCATCGTGATTACGCTCACGTTGCGAAGTTCAAACGAACTTCGCATTGACCATAAACTGGTCAACGCAGAAAGTCAAACAAAGTTTGACTTTTGGACTCGAAAAGCAATAAAAGAACGAAGGAACACTTACAAAGGGTCCCCGAATGCTAATCTTGATCCAAGTAGCTCAGGTATGAAACAAAGGTTCCAACTTAGAGCTTCTCAAATCAAAATTCTTGTGGGTTTTGCAATGGCATGGGGGGGTATTTATAGGATTCGTAGAGCCGTTAAGATCGTTCCTCGTTAACCGTGCTTCAATCTCAACCCTCCACCTCAAAACCCTAGTTTTAGAAAACCATTTGAGCCCATGGTATTGCCCAAAACCATGTGCGAAAGTGAAAATGGACCAGATGCAATGTTTCTGTCCAGATGAGGCGCTCGCGTAGCGCCACTGCATAGGCATGAGGTGCTCGCGCTACGCCACCATGTACCAGTTTCAGCAAAGTTTCAAAAATGGCAGAAATGGTCCTTGCAGCCCGTTTAAGCTATTTTCGATTCGTTTGAACCCCGTTAACCTCATTTCAAGGCTCTAAAATGAAGTTAAAGTATAGGGAACTCAAAACATGCTCAAAAACATCTCGGATGTCGGTTCGTTTGGCCGTATGATCGCGACGTTCGCTTAATTACGACGGAATGCGCACAAGCGCGAAAAACGATCCAAATGGCGCGACGAATGGATTTTTCTTATGCCAAACACTAAAATAAAATATTTTAGTGCTTACATAAATTTTTGGATGTCCGGATGTATTCAGAACGTAAGATATGCGCGAAAGTGCAAACTTGTGCACTTTTTGACGCTTTTAGTCCCTGAATGCTCCAAAAGTTTATTTTAGCACACCGAACCCCTCAAAGCCTATTTCTGTCACACCCCCAAAATCCACACGCGGAGTACCACCGCTTGGAGGCGTGACATGACCAGGATCAAGCCACCAATCATATTGAACATAAGTAAATAGTAAAAGTCATTCATCAATACGATAGGTGTTTCCAAACCAAACATAAAACAAGGGTGTAGCGGAAGCAATAATGTAAGACCCAACATAAGTTTAAGTACAAATTGTCATAATGTTTAACAACACAATCACGATCCATGTCCACAACGACCGTGCCTCCCGTGCAAGCTCCAAAAGTACCTAAGGTCCTGCAAGGCATGTAACAGAGAGTCAACAACTAGTTGAGCGAGTTCACAGTTGGTTATTTAGTTATAATGTTCGTATCGTAAATCGTATGTTCGTTTAGTAATCATGTATTGTATGTAATGGTATCGCGGCCCTCTAGGCATGTTTGCGAAGTTTAGTGGGGGTTTCCCATATGTTCTCTAGACTAGGTATATTTGTATCGCGGCCCTCCAGGCATGTTTGCGAAGATTAAAGTATAGTTCGCGGCCATTCCAGGCATGTTTGCGAAGATTGTTCTAGTATTGCGGCCGATCTCGGCATGTGTGCGAAGAGAAGTATATGTATCACTAGTCTAGTAGCATCTACCATTGACCTTCCTCTCCCGAGGCCTATGGTATGTAATTTCGATAACTCTTAAGCATAAAAAAAATCAATCAACCCATTCCCCACCCCGGGAATCCCATGCCTTGGTAGAAGTGTGAACTCACCTTGTTTTGCTCAGTATGCTAAACTATGTGTTCGCAAGTAATCAATCAAATCCTATAGTGCACGTATGTTCAGTCAGTACATGTTTGTAAGATTTTTGCATGAAATCACTATCACAGAAATATCACAGAGTGTGCCTAGCAATTTGCATTCTTGTATCATGTAAACAGTTACTCATGTTCAAACCATTCATGTTACACATAAAAGTCTTTTGTAATTTATTCTATTATAAATATCCAATAATTCACTTAACAGAATTAACATCCAACAGAACTAACAAATTAACTGGGTTTAGAAGTTAATCAACTTAACAGAACTAATAAACTTAACAAAGTTACCATACTAACTGAATTAATAAACTGAGTAATTAAACCAACTAGGTTATTTACTTAACGGAGTTACCCACTTAACAGGGTTAACTTAACTAACACAGTTAACAAGTTAACAGTAAACAAGTAAACAAAGTCGCCAATATGGCGAAATCCCCCTTTGGCCGAAATCCCCCTTTTGGCCGAAAACACCCTTATGGCCGAAAACACCCTTTATGGCCGAAAACACAGGTGGGCCGAAAACACCCTTGGGCCAAACACACTTGGGCCGAAATCACATAAGTGATTTCGTCCAATATCAAGATATGGGGGTGTTTTCGTTAGCTTCATCATCTTCACCAACACTCACTGTAACTTAAACCCAGCAACTAAAATCTCACTATGATTACATGATTATTCATCTACAAAGTCATTTAATCAATCATTGATATAAAACAAATACTCTACCAAAACTTTGTGAGATCAAGAACATACTTGAATCAGTTTATCTTTTATTAACATATACCCACTGTTGATCAAAACATCTAATATGCAGACAGTTCATAGATAAAAATTATCCAACAAGCACACAATGATCAATCACATAATCACATATATACATACATCATGATTTAAACATCCAATAATCATACGATATGCAACTAACACAACTGAATCATGAAATCACTAACCAAGGATTTAAACAGAGGTTTTGGCTTCAAATGAGGAATTCTCTTTGTGGGTTTCAGAGGTAGAGAGAGAAACAAAGTGGTAAGGTTTGGTAAGTGAGAAACTTCTCCGAGAAGATTTGTTTATAAAATGATTAAATAAAATATCTCCATACTGGGCCAAGGCCCATCTCTGATTTCGTTGGTCATCAGTGGACGAAAACATTTAAGGTGTTTTCACCACTTGGGTGATTTCATGGGTACTTGTTTTCAGTAAGAGTTCCATCTTTATTTAACATGTTAATTAATACAAAACCTTGTTAACATACCCTCACATATAATAAATATTATGGATCCCAAGTATAAAATATCAATCGAAATACGATATAACATATTACAAAGGTAAGCGTTGTGAAACAACGAGTCGTGTAAACAAACAACATAAACAATAAAAAAAAATTAACGTGCACTAAATGCGAAGATGGAAATCTTGGAAACTCGAGTTGTCACAATTTCTAAGCTATATAAAGGATATTTAAGGTGTGTTTAACTTATGGTCATGTTCCGGAGTGTTCGTTACTGTTCAAATTGGCATACTTTCGCAGTTTGTCAAGTTTAGTCCCTGTAAGCGAATTAACTTGTTTTTGCCATACCAAAGCCTTTAAAACTTATTTCTAAGTTATGTAAAGGTTATTTAAGGTATGTTAAGCCTATTTCACTATTCCGGAGTGTTCGTTGGATTAAACTGGTTATATTTACGCATCAGAGCGCGTATAACCCTCCAGAAAGCGATTTAAAGCTTAAAATCGAACAAGAGTTGATATGTGCAAACGATACACATATTTTTACCAATACCAAGTATGAAATACAATATTTCATTGGTTTGGCATTTGTTTGATGGTTGAAGTGACACAGGTGTCACAGTCTCCCCTACTTTAGGAAATTTCGTCCCGAAATTTAATTCTAGAGGAAACTTGTGAAGACAGCTGTGACGGTTTCGCCTTCTAATAGATCCATTGAACCCTTAAGTAAAACTCTGGGCCATGTTAGGACTCTTAGCGAATTTGTTAACCCTCAAAGTGAATTCCTTGTAGTAGTAAAACATGGAATTTTGAACTACGGACAGAAGAACGTTTCTTATGAACACTTATCATAGGAAACTTGGTGTGTGATTGAGATCATAATTGGGGAGTGTGAGAATAAATGACATTGGTCGAGGTCCAAGGCTTCTCCCGTATCATTATTCTTGTCACTATAGGTCTTAACACATGACAAAACTTTATGTGGTTTCGGTGCACTGAATTCCATAATTATGTAGGCCTCCATAATTACGTAATTCCTTGCACAGTCCGTACAATTCATTTCATAATGCGTAGGAAAAAAAATCACTTGAATAAACATGAAGCGACTTGTGACACCTGTGTCACTTCAACCATCAAACAAATGCCAAACCAATGAAATATTGTATTTCATACTTGGGATTTGTAAAAATATGTGTATCGTTTGCACATATCAACTCTTGTTCGATTTTAAGCTTTAAATCGCTTTCTGGAGGGTTATACGCGCTCTGATGCGTAAATATAACCAGTTTAAATCCAACGAACACTCCAGAATAGTGAAATAGGCTTAACATACCTTAAATAACCTTTACATAACTTAGAAATAAGTTTTGAAGGCTTTGGTATGGCAAAAACAAGTTAATTCGTTTACAGGGACTAAACTTGACAAACTGCGAAAGTATGCCAATTTGAACTGTAACAAACATTCCGGAACATGACCGTAAGTTAAACATACCATAAATATCCTTCACATAGCTTAGAAATAGGCTTTGAGGGGTTCGGTGTGCTAAAATAAACTTTTGGGTCATTCAGGGACTAAAAGTGTCAAAAAGTGCACAAGTTTGCACTTTCGCGCATAACTTACGTTCTGAATACACCCGGACATCCAAAAATTTATGTAAGCACTAAAACATTTTATTTTAGTGTTTGGCATAAGAAAAATCCATTCGTCATGCATTTTGGATCGTTTTTCACGCTTATGCGCATTCCGTCGTAATTAAGCGAACATCGCTATCGTACGACCAAACGAACCAACATCCGGCATATTTTTGAGCATGTTTCATGTCCAAAATGTTTAGGCATCATTTTAGGGCCTTAAAGTTGGCTCTACGGGCCTTAGAAGTGTCGGAAATGGCTTAAACACATAACAGGGACTGAAACTGTCATTTAACAAACTTGGTTCTGATCAGACATGGCCATGCGGCCCGCGTAAGGTTTGTGTGCATCTTTACGCGGCCTACGTCAGGGTCTCAGATCAGATAAGATCAATTAGTCAGCAGATTTCAGCTGATTAACTCTCATCCACACACTCACACTTGCCCTTTCAGCTCATGAGAGGCCATTTTTAGTTTCCACAACTTTCCAACAAGTGTACGCACGAGATTCGATCACGTTTTCCAAGAAACGATCTTAACGGTTAGGGAAATACTATAAATACCCAACCCATTTCATTGCAAAAACCCACTAGAATCTGATTTGAGGAGCTCTAAGTTGAAACCTTTGTTTCATACCTGAGCTACTTGAATCAAGATTATCATTCGGGGACCCTTCGTAAGTATTCCTTCGTTCTTTTATTGCTTTTCGAGTCCGAAAGTCAAACTTTGTTTGACTTTCTACATTGACCAGTTTATGGTCAATGCGAAGTTCGTTTGAACTTCGCAACGTGATTGTAATCACGATGGTTATAGTCCCTTGTGACTATGCCTACTGATTACCACGTTGTCTAGGGTCGTAAGGGTAAGCAATCTAATAAATCGCTTATACCTTCGAACCCGACCCATTTGGTCGATCATTAGGATTCGACCAAACATATTAGGTGACCATAGTATATAGGGAATAACCTTCCGAGGTTATACCTTACGGTCGCTTCGTTTAAGTAGTTGTATGATAGGTAGTTTATATGCCTTAGGTAAATTACCAAAATACCCCTTTGATGCCAAAATTCATTATAAACATATGTGACATAACTTTTGACATCTAAACTGATTTGGCGACAATATTAGGCATGTTAAAGCATATTCTACTTGTCATAGGACTAGTTAGGCGGTCCGAACGCGTTTCACGCAAACGACGCGTTAAAGTAGCATAAGCTACCTAAACGGGTCGCGATGGGTCGAAAGCACTTAGGTTAGGTTCCATTTTAGTATATAGGCTTTGTTAAACCATATTACATGAGTTCCCATACTCATTTGGTTTACAAGCCCTCATTCTATCCGATCCTCCGATTTAGGTCCGGTTAATTAACATAGTTACCTATATTAGGTGCCGTTTGATTCCGTGATCTCTAGCATTGCTTGGTGGTTATCTTAGGACTTCTGAGCAATCTCAAGTGAGTACATAGTTCCCCTCTTTTACCGTTTTCAAACTGTTTTGGGGTGAAGCATGTGTACCTATCTGTTATTTTCATGATTTCAAATTATAATTGATTATACATGTTATTACTTACCATTTGACAAACTAAATGACTATCTATGGTTTAAACACTGATTTCTCAAAGAACATAAAATAAAATGTTGAATTGTACTTATTTTATGTTCACCAGACCGGTTGTTAGTATGATATAGCGCTATAGGATTAGACAACCCATTTCTGTTGTCATGGAATGTCTGAAACCAATTTGTTTCTCCATCCAAATAGGGATTGCCTTTGTGGTATCCTTATAGTCTCAAAGGTGTAGTTTGATGCACTAGGTCTGAATGAATTCTTAAATCACACCTTTAAAGTATATTTTGATATACTCCCAAAAGTATAGTTTGATATACTCTCATGTGTGGTATTGTACAAAACCAACATATATTTTGTTAATCATCCAAAGCATATTTTGATATGTTACTTACAAAACCAAAACATAGTTTAATATGTTATTTATCACATCCAAGGCATATTTTGATATGTTATTTATGAAACCCAAAGCATATTTTGATATGTTATTTATGAAACCAAAACATAGTTTAATATGTTATTTACAAATCCAAAAGTATACTTTTAATATGCTACTATAAGGTTATTCGTTTAACCTTACATTATTTTACAAAGCATAACTTTTGATTTATTCAAACACTTTGTTTTGTACATTTTTACTTATGGTTTAAGAAATCTCATTTTACTTACCATACATAACTTTTGTTTACACATTACATGGTTTACATTTAATTTGAGTTATACAATAACATTGGACTATTGGTTTAAACATGAACATTCTATATTGGTGGTTTGGTTTGAGTAAGTGACTTAAGTAACGAGGCGTGTGTAATATGATACAAGTGTGGTGGATACGCCGCTGGTACTTCCTATATATAAGTGTTTGTATGGTATTACATATCGTAGCGTTATTTGAATCATTTCAATTTAAGTCATATAACATTTTATACAAATAACATACTTTTCATAATACATTGTTTTACAACAACTTATCTTATACAAATTCATTTTTACTTGGTTGTTCATTTAACCTTACATTTATTTATACATATCATCTGATCTTATTGTTTTTCAAACGATTTACAAAACAAATCAATTTACAAGGTTCATGACTAAACTTTATTAAACATTTTCTTAAACTTACAAGTCATGAATCCTATTTTCACAATACCTATGTATCTCACATGCATTTTTATGCTGACGTACCTATTTTTACACATGTTTCAGGTATTGCTTTGCAATGATTTATTGATACATGCTACATTTAGGATGGACTCATGCCTTAGAAACTTTAAAACTTGGAAGATCATAGTTGCACTTATTTGATTGTATTAAAACAATGAGTTCATTTATTCAATAAAACAGAATTTATATTATTCCATGGTTACGAAACAATGATTCTGTTACAACACTCCCCGACGTTTCCGCCACGTCTGGTTGTTCTACGTGGTCGGGGTGTGACAGAAAAGTTGGTATCAGAGCCAATGGTTATAGGGAATTAGGTTATTAGTAATGCTTTGACCTAGACTATAACCTTCCTAGGACCCTAACACAAGTTTTCTTGTGTTTAGTTTTAAAACAATACCGTCACTTATTCTTAGGTGACAACCACAATAAGAACATAAATTTCTATCCCGCTTTGAAAACTAATCATCTGTTCTAGGATGATTTATTATATGGTTTTGAACCCTTTAAGTTTTCAAAATCCCGTCAAAGTTGGTCTAAATAATGTGAACACGTGCAAACTGGAAGGGTGGGTGCCTGTACCCTGAGTTTTCTGTCTAATGCTAGAGTGTTCGTACAAATCCACATAATCGGACCAGTCACTCTTACCTGTGAACTCTTGGGGTGAGTGTCCACTTATAGGCGAGCATGTCTTCGCGATACATTATTTTTGACCTATTTACTTTGATTAATCACCGGGGTCGTTTGTTGCTTTGTAGTAACAAACAAATGACCACTATCCTTGCTTTCATCAGATTCGTTTCATCTCATTCTTTTCGTCTAATTCTCTCACTCGTTTCCTTTCATGTTTCCTCTTTTAGAATGCCTCCTCGACGCGACAATCAAATGGCGAATGCCGAACTGGCGGAAATCATCGCGCAGCAAATGGCTGCTGCCTTCCCAAATCTTTACGCTCAAATGATTCAAGCCATCAAAAACAACAATGCTCCATGCAATTTCAAGAGTTTTAACTCGGCTAAACCGCTCAAGTTTAGTGGTTCTGAGGGAGCAACTGGGCTTCTTCAATGGTTCGAGAGCATTGAGAATACTTTCCGTCACGTTCAGTGTCCTGAAAATCACAAGGTCGAGTTTTCTTCGAGTGTGTTTCAGAAGAGGGCTCTTACGTGGTGGAACGGGGTGATGAGAGACCGCGGTGCTGAGGTTGCATTAGCACAGACTTGGGCTGAGCTTAGGGCTCTTATGATGAAGGAATTCTGTCCTCGTCATGAGCTAAGGGCTCTAGAAAGGGAATTTGATGATTTGAAGCAAGACAGTGGGGAACATCGAGCCTATACTGACCGATGTGAGGAATTGAGCTTGTTATGCCCTACTATGGTTACGCCTCTGGATAAGGCGATTGAGAAATACATTGATGGTCTTCCTGACGTAATTCAGGATATTGTTACTGGCAGCAACCCTACTACTGTCAGACAAGCCATTGAATTGTCTGCCACTCTGACTGAATCCCATATCAGGAAGCGCAAGCTATTTCGGAAGGGCGACTCAAGACCATCTGACAAGACTGCTCAAGTGGAACCAAAGGAAGAAAACGCTGAGGTGTCTAGGAAGAAGAAGCGCAAAGCCTCTCAAAACTACGCTGTAACTGCTCAAGACAAACAGGTTGCACCAAACCAGCCAGCACAACCTCGCAAAAGGCAAAACTATCTTGGTACTGCACCTCTGTGCAACAAGTGCAACCGTCATCATCTAGAGCAAGAGCAGTGTCACAAATGTACCCATTGTGGGCGGTTGGGACATTTGATCAATGTCTGTCGTTATGCAAATCAAGTTGCTGCAAACCCTACTGCTGTTCGAGCACGGTTCCCTCCGGGGTCATGTTATAACTGTGGTGACCTTACTCACTACAGAAACAATTGCCCAAGACTTGTTAACGCACCTCCAGCGCGAGGACGAGCATTTAACATCAATGAGGCAAACGGAAACGTTGATGCAGCAGTGAACAATTAGTGTTTTGTATTTCCATGGTTGTTATCTTTTGACACTTCAAGACAATTCGGTTGTTACATAAATAAAGATTTGTTGTTCTTATTTCTGCAAAATTTAGGCGTTTATATGAATGTTTGATGCAACCTTATGATGTCAACCCAAATACAAACTACTCGTGTGGTTCTGTCATTTTATGATCACTTGTGATCTCCCCAAGAACCTTAAACACTCGTTTCTTTTAAGAAACAAAGCCAAACTCTTATTGAAAATCCTTCTATCTTTATAGATGGATCCTTGAAAATCATTAAAGTGCCAAATGAAATCCATGGATTGGATTCCTAGCGTGCTTTAATTATCCATGCTCAAAGATAACAAATTAAAGAATCAAGCTAACTAATTTTGTGCTTATGTGTTTTTCTTACATGTTTTGTGGTTGTATGTGATCCATCCAAATCCTCATAGAATCTTCCATATCTCATACGAGAGATTCATAATAGGATATCCAAAGTTACTATCTTAAATCCTTAACGGACTTCTACGTTGTAGTCAAGTCCCTTGGGTTATAAAGTACTATTCTATAATTGGACCCCTTGGGTGGTCTAGTTAAACAGATTGATTTTGAAAATCTGATTAGAAATATCATGTGATGATATAATTAAAAAGATCCCTTAAGTGGTCTATTTAAGGAGATCGTACGACGGTCTAGTTAAGAAGATCATGTGTTGATCTAGTTAAAAGATTGTTCATTGATCTAATTGAAAGGACCCTTTGGTGGTCTAGTCGAGTCGCTTCATGTTTATTCAAGTGATTTTTTTTCCTACGCATTATGAAATGAACTGTGCGGACTGTGCAAGGAATTACGTAATTATGGAGGCCTACATAATTATGGAATTCAGTGCACAGAAACCACAGGAAGCTTTGTCATGTGTTAAGACCTATAGTGACAAGAATAATGATATGGGAGAAGTCTTGGACCTCGACCAATGTCATTTATTCTCACACTCCCCAATTCTGATCTCAATCACACACCAAGTTTCCTATGATAAGTCTTCAAAAAAAAAAAGAAATGTTCTTCTGTCCGTAGTTCAAAATTCCATGTTTTACTACTACAAGGAATTCACTTTGAGGGTTAACAAATTCGCTAAGAGTCCTAACATGGCCCAGAGTTTTACTTAAGGGTTCAATGGATCTATTAGAAGGCAAAACCGTCACAGCTGTCTTCACAAGTTTCCTCTAGAATTAAATTTCGGGACGAAATTTCCTAAAGTAGGGGAAACTGTGACACCTGTGTCACTTCAACCATCAAACAAATGCCAAACCAATGAAATATTGTATTTCATACTTGGTATTTGTAAAAATATGTGTATCGTTTGCACATATCAACTCTTGTTCGATTTTAAGCTTTAAATCGCTTTCTGGAGGGTTATACGCGCTCTGATGCGTAAATATATCCAGTTTAAATCCAACGAACACTCTGGAATAATGAAATAGGCTTAACATACCTTAAATAACCTTTACATAACTTAGAAATAAGTTTTGAAGGCTTTGGTATGGCAAAAACAAGTTAATTCGTTTACAGCGACTAAACTTGACAAACTGCGAAAGTATGCCAATTTGAACTGTAACAAACATTCCGGAACATGACCATAAGTTAAACATACCATAAATATCCTTCACATAGCTTAGAAATAGGCTTTGAGGGGTTCGGTGTGCTAAAATAAACTTTTGGGTCATTCAGGGACTAAAAGTCTCAAAAAGTGCACAAGTTTGCACTTTCGCGCATAACTTACATTCTGAATACACCCGGACATCCAAAAATTTATGTAAGCACTAAAACATTTTATTTTAGTGTTTGGCATAAGAAAAATCCATTCGTCACGCATTTTGGGTCGTTTTTCACGCTTATGCGCATTCCGTCGTAATTAAGCGAACATCGCGATCGTACGACCAAACAAACCAACATCCGACATATTTTTGAGCATGTTTCATGTCCACAATGTTTAGGCATCATTTTAGGGCCTTAAAGTTGGCTCTACGGGCCTTAGAAGTGTCGGAAATGGCTTAAACACATAACAGGGACTGAAACTGTCATTTAACAAACTTGGTTCTGATCAGACATGGCCATGCGGCCCGCGTAAGGTTTGTGTGCATCTTAACGCGGCCCGCGTCAGGGTCTCAGATCAGATAAGATCAATTAGTCAGCAGATTTCAGCTGATTAACTCTCATCCACACACTCACACTTGCCCTTTCAGCTCATGAGAGGCCATTTTTAGTTACCACAACTTTCCAACAAGTGTACGCACGAGATTCGATCACGTTTTCCAAGAAACGATCTTAACGGTTAAGGAAATACTATAAATACCCAACCCATTTCATTTCAAAAACCCACTAGAATCTGATTTGAGGAGCTCTAAGTTGAAACCTTTGTTTCATACCTGAGCTACTTGAATCAAGATTAACATTCGGGGACCCTTCGTAAGTATTCCTTCGTTCTTTTATTGCTTTTCGAGTCCGAAAGTCAAACTTTGTTTGACTTTCTACATTGACCAGTTTATGGTCAATGCGAAGTTCGTTTGAACTTCGCAACGTGATTGTAATCACGATGGTTATAGTCCCTTGTGACTATGCCTACTGTCACACCCCGACCACGTATAACATACAAAACGTGGCGGAAAACGTCGGGGAATGTTGTAACAGAATTAATTGTTTCATAACCATGGCATTCAAAGTTGTATTTTATTTATAAACATAAGAGTTACATTGTCTTAAACAGGAAATAAAGAGTTCAGAACATAATTAAACTAAGTCTATCTTCATTTTATGTCTCTAAGGCACAGGTCCGCCCTAGTGTCACGATCATCATCCTACGGAAAAGCTCCTGAAAACACATGTGAAAATAGGTACGTCAGCATAAAAATGCCTGTGAGATACATAGGTTTTGTGAAAATAGGATTCATGACTTATATGCTTAGGAAAAATTGTTTAATAACAGTCGGTCATGAACCTTGTAAGTTGTTTTGTTTTGTAAATCATTAAAAAGCAATGATATGTATAAGTAAGAGAATAATGTAAGGTTAAATCAAAAACCAAGTAAAAATGATTTTGTATAAGATAAGTTGTTTTGTAAATCAACGTCTTGTGAAAATAAGTTGTTTATGTAAAATGTAATATGTCAAATATTGAAATGATTTAAGTAACGCTACGACATGAAATATCATACAAACACTTATTTATAGGAAGTACCGGCGGCGTATCCACCATGCTTGTATTATATTACACACGCCTCGTTACTCGAATCATTTACCCAAACCAACCATCAATGTAAATTGTTCATGTATAAATGAATTGTCATGTGTTAATGTGTAAACCATATTGAAATGTCTATGTCCAATGTAAACCACTAAATGTGTATATCAATGTCAAAATGTTTATGTTAATGTAGATCATGTAATGTTTACCCAAAAATATCATGTATGGTCAGTGAAATATATCAACTAAACCATATGTAAAATGCACAAAAACAAGGTATTGAAGTAAAACATGGTTTAAATCAAAGTTATGTTTTGTTTAACAAATGCATGCTTTACTCATACAAACATTTATGCGGTATTGTGAAAATGCATACATCCAAGCCTTGAGACTGTGGCGATAAACCCTTAAACAAATTAAAGGTTTATCTAAGTTATGTATATCGAATTCGGTCATTCCTTCCAATCCAAACAAACCCAGGATTTCAGGAACGGGAGTTGTCAATTCCTATGGTACCACTACCTACTAACGAACGGCGTAGCTAATGTTAATGAATGTATTGTTCCATTGTAAACAACCCAAATGTCATAACAAAATGTAAGCATGTGATGAAAACAACTGTACTAAGTACGCACACAATGGGCATACATAGCATGAAATGTAATGTAAAACAATGTACTAAGTATGCACACAATGGACATACATAGCATGAAATGTAATGTAAAACAATGTACTAAGTATGCACACAATGGACATACATAGCATGAAATGTAATGTAAAACAATGTACTAAGTATGCACACAATGGACATACATAGCATGAAATGTAATGTAAAACAATGTACTAAGTATGCACACAATGGGCATACATAGCATGAACACAATGAAATCATGTACTATAAATGTACTAATGAACATAGCAAGTATATGATGTGAAAGCAGGAAAGCACGAAAGTAACAAGTAGGCACATGTGTTTCACCCCAAAACAGTTTGGAAAACAGTAAAAGAGGGGTCTATGTACTCACTTGAGATTGCTCAGAAGTCCTAAGATAACCACCAAGCAATGCTAGAGATCACGGAACCAAACGGCACCTAATATAGGTAACTATGTTAATAAACCGGACCTAATATCGGAAGATCGGATAGAATGCGGGTTCGTAAACCAAACGAGTATGGAGACTCGTGTAATATGGTTTAACAAAGCCTACATACTAAATGAAACCTAACATAAGTGCTTACGACCCATTATGACCCGTTTAGGTAGCTTATGCTACTTTAACGCGTCGCTCGCGTGAAACGCGTTCGGACCGCCTAACTAGTCCTATGACAAGTAAAATATGCCTTAACATATCTAATATTGTTACCAAAACAGTTTAGATACCAAAATTTATGTTACATATGCTTAAAATGAATTTTGGCGTCAAAAGGGCATTTTGGTAATTTACCTAAGGCATATAAACTACCTATCATACAGCTACCTAAACGAAGCGACCATAAGGTATAACCTCGGAAGGTTATTCCCTATATACTATGGTCACCTAATGTGTTTGGTCGGATCCTAATGATCGACCAAATGGGTCGGGTTCGAAGGTATAAGCGATTTATCAGATCGCTTACCCTTACGACCCTAGACAACGTGGTAATCAGTAGGCATAGTCACAAGGGACTATAACCATCGTGATTACAATCACGTTGCGAAGTTCAAACGAACTTCGCATTGACCATAAACTGGTCAATGCAGAAAGTCAAACAAAGTTCGACTTTCGGACTCGAAAAGAAATAAAAGAACGAAGGAACACTTACGAAGGGTCCCCGAATGCTAATCTATATCAAAATAGCTCAGGTATGAAACAAAGGTTTCAACTTAGAGCACATTAGATCAGATTCTTATGAGGAAAAGTGAAGGGTGGAGGTGGGTATTTATAGTTTTCGGTTCACTGTTAGGATCATTTCTTGGAAAAGGGGGCACGATCTAAGCCGTACACTTGTTGAAAAGTTGTGGTAACTCATTTGCCATCCACCATAAGAGTTTGACACTTGGCACTTGGCCTTTGGAGAGTGTTAAGGGTTGTTAACAGCTGTAAAAAAACGTTTTGCTGCATCTGGCCCCTACTTACGGACCTAGTTTGGCAGATTTACAGTTTCAGTCCCTGTAACCTCAAAACTTGGTTTTCGATGCGTTTTTTGACACGTTTAAGCCCCGTTAACCCCATTTCAAAGCTCTAAAATGAAGTTAAAGTATAGGGAACTTAAAATGTGTTCAAAAATATCTCGGGTGTCGGTTCGTTTAGCCGCACGGTTACGTTGTTCGGTTAATTACGACGGAATGCGCATAAGCGCGAAAAATGATCCAAATGGCTTGATGAATGGATTTTTCTTATGCCAAACACTAAAATAAAATATTTTAGTGCTTACATAAATTTTTGGATGTCCGGATGTATTCAGAACGTAAGTTATGCGCGAAAAAGCAAACTTGGATGTCCGTTTATTTTAGCATACCGAACCCCTCAAAGCCTATTTCTAAGATATGTAAAGGATATTTATGGTATGTTTAACTTATGGTCATGTTCCGGAATGTTCGTTACAGTTCAAATTGGCATACTTTCGCAGTTTGTCAAGTTTAGTCCCTGTAAGCGAATTAACTTGTTTTTGCCATACCAAAGCCTTCAAAACTTATTTCTAAGTTATGTAAGGGTTATTTAAGGTATGTTAAGTATATGTTGATGTTCCAGAGTATTTGTCGCATTAAACTGGCTACGTTTACGCACCAGTTTGCGTATAACTCTCTAGAAAGTGATATAGAGTTTGAAATTGAATAAAAGTCAAAACATGAAAAATGTAAAACATAACCAAACAAACATTGGGATCAAATGACATTGTTTTATTGATAATGGTACTGTTTAAAATGATTACAAGCACAGATGTTACAGTCTCCCCTACTTGTGGAAATTTCGTCCCGAAATTTATTTAGAGGAAACTCGTGGGAAAAGATGCGGATATTTCGCCTTCATTTGATCTTCGCGTTCCCAAGTAAACTCGGGTCCACGTTTAGCTTCCCAACGAACTTTGACCAAATGAATGCGCTTGCGTTTAAGCCACTTGACTTCACGTTCCATGATTTCCACAGGTTTCTCAACAAATTTCAGTGTTTTACCAACACGAATTTCGTCAAGTGGTATGTGGAGGTTCTCATCAGCTAAACACCTCTTGAGATTGGACACGTGAAAATTTGGATGAACATTTCCAAGTTCAGGAGGTAACTCAAGTCTGTAGGCTACCTTTCCGATTCTTTCGACGATCTTGAATGGTCCAACGTATCTAGGTGTAAGTTTTCCTTTCTTTCCAAATCTGATCACACCTTTCCAAGGTGAGACCTTAAGTAATACTCGATCACCGACTTGAAATTCCAAGGACTTGCGTTTTGGGTCCGCGTAACTCTTTTGACGGCTTCTAGCTGTCTGAAGGTTATCACGAACTTTCTTAATCTTGTCAGTTGTCTCTAAAATGAGGGCAGGTCCAGTAAGTTGAGCCTCGCCGATCTCATTCCAGCAGACTGGTGAACGACATTTTCGACCATAGAGAGCCTCGAAAGGAGCCATTTTGATGCTGGTGTGATAACTGTTGTTGTATGAGAATTCAATCAACTGAAGATGTTAATCTCAACTACCACCAAAATCGATCACACAAGCTCTAAGCATATCCTCCAGAGTCTGGATTGTTCTCTCAGATTGACCATCCGTTTGCGGATGATAAGCGGTGCTCAGATTAAGTTAGGTCCCCATAGCAGATTGCATGGTTCTCCAAAAATGAGAAGTAAAACGAGCATCTCTGTCAGAAATGATGTTCAAAGGAACACCATGTCGAGCTACAATTTCATCCACATAGATTTTAGCAAGTTTGACAGCAGAAAAATCCTCACGGATTGGCAAGAAATGTGCTGACTTAGTAAGACGATCAACGACTACCCATATGGCATCATGACCTTTCTTTGTGCGTGGAAGTTTGGTAACAAGATCCATAGTAATGTTTTCCCATTTCCAAACTGGGATCTCTGGTTGCACCAATAAACCCGAAGGACGTTGATGTTCAGCCTTAACCTTAAGACAAGTAAGGCATTTTGATACGTATAAGGCAATGTCTTTCTTCATACCAGGCCACCAATAGTGAATACGAAGATCCTTATACATCTTATCTGAGCCCGGATGAATAGAATAACGAGACTTATGGGCTTCATTCATAAGCAAGGTGCGAAGATCATCCTGGCTTGGGACCCACAAACGGTCCATGAAGTAATATGATCCATTGTCCTTCAGTTCAAGATCAGGTGTTATGTGATAGGGAAATTCCTTATCCATTAAACCTTGTGAAACACAAGATTGTTGAGTCTGAGAAATGCGGGCTTGGATATCGGATCGAGCTTGAATAACAGATTGAACACGTACACAATGAAGCTTAGTACGTTCCTTACGACTCAATGCATCAGCTACGACATTCGCCTTACCAGGAAGGTAGCGAATTTCGCAGTCATAGTCGTTTAAAAGCTCAACCCAACGTCGTTGCCTCATGTTGAGTTCTTTCTGGTTGAAGATATGCTGAAGACTTTTGTGGTCCGTGAAAACCACACATTTTGTACCGTACAAATAGTGTCTCCAGATCTTTAGAGCGAAAACAACTGCACCCAACTCAAGATCATGAGTGGTGTAGTTCTTCTCGTGTATCTTCAACTGCCTCGATGCATATGCTATGACTTTGTTCCTTTGTGACAACCCTCACTAAACCAGGTATCCGTACGACTTAATTAATAATTAATTACTGCTTAATTACTGTGCTTACTTGAACTTGTGGATAAACTGCTACCTGAACGCTAATACATGTACTTACTTGCATCATACTTTACTTGATGTCACTCCATGTTTTGCTTACAGCACCTTTTTTGTCACACCCCCAAAATACCTCTTAGGGAATGTCCCTGTTAGGCGTGTGACGTACCAACAACGAGCCACTAATTACATTGAACGTGTACAAGTTTCAAAATAAAATCCTTAATTATTAATAAAATATAGTCAGAAAATTTAAATGAAGACCAAAGTATTCAGCGGAAGAAAAGTTAAACAGTTTGAAGCCAAAGTAATGTATCAAGAAATCAATAAGATAAATCCATCCAGCAAAACCATGACCACTCCTGCTACTCCAGACGGCAAGTCCCAATGCGAAACAGCTAACGACCTACAAGCATGCAAACAAGTGTGTCAGACAACGCTGGTGAGTTCAAAGTTTTGTTACCGAGTTTAATTTACCAGATACATGTATAAAACAGTTTATCAATTTGATTTGATGTTTTGATGTTGTTATTACTCGATTACCGAAATGGCTACAAGATATGAATGCCCAACCCCAATGCCTTTATTTAGGCATTGGTCATGTGGTCGAGGTAATTAGCTTAACTAATAACCTCGAGTAGATGTAAGGGGTCTTATATATACACGATGTGAATGCCCAACCCCAATGCCTCTATTTAGGCATTGGTCATGTTTTAAGGAAATTAGTTCACGCCCGTCCTCCTCGGACGGTGTGAGGGTGCCAAACCTAATAGCGCTATCAACTAATAACCTCGTTGCCTTTCCGCAACTGCCGGTAGATGTAGGGGATCTTACATAATAGAAAATAAGTAATAACAAACATCCCATTAACCTGCATTCCTCCCTGGAACGTTACCCGATATCCCTTCCCGGGATGCATGCTTGGAAAAGAGCAGTGAACTCACCTCGGTTTGCTCGGTATGATTAACTACCCGCACACAGTAAATCAATCAGACCCTACGGTATTCATGCGTGCGTAATCAGTTACATATTCTCAAAGTTCACGTTCACATAAAAGTCATAGTGTGCATACAAACTACCACAGCAGTTATACAACTCATATAATCCCACAATTCACGTATCTGTTCCGAAACAATGTTTAACAGTTGTGTGTACCATACTAGGTGTACGAACAAGATTATGTCACTCGCTCATCAACAAACATCATTAGCAGAATTCATAATCATCCATCATTAATAGTAGATACGGTAGCATATTCATTCACCATTATGCATGTAATTTACCCAATTCAACACCTCTTTTCATCATTTAATGCACATGTTAGGTTTACTGACAATGCTATAGGAATATGTATATTACTAGACTATATTTCACATGGCCACAAACCTACCACTACATTATAACTTTGTTATTTTCATCCATGCACAAAAACCATGACTTAGCCAATGATTCACAATATTCCAGTAACTACGTTTCATGTCATTAACCATCTAAATCGCTACACCCTATTCCCATATACGATAAACTGGGCCGATCATCATTAACACGGATAGTCTACATCAAGCATCAAGAAACTTCAACACACATTTAGTTTGCATCAACATATAATATTACGGTTACGCTACACGAACCCAACCAATGTTCCCGGCCCATTAACCAATCCAGCAGATCAGTTACTGGGTCTGATCCGAACCCCAAACCCGCAGTGTGGACTTTATATGGTCATACGTATTCCGCGGTTATATGCGGCCCAGCCACGATCTCACCCATTAATTCCCAATAATTCTAATATATTCATAACTATCAAACAACACTAATGGCCGACACTATTACACATTCATATGATTATTACTGAATTAATTACGAAGTGGGTGACCCACACACCTTGGGCCGATGACCCATGTGCTAGTTGTTGCACCGAACATGTGAGGGCATGCCATATTTCTTAAATTCAACAAGTATTATTGTCTCAATCATCATGTACATTAACTATTAGTGCTAACTGATTACACGAAGAACAATATACAAACTGATTGACACCTTCTCCTAGATTACATACATGCCATAACAACCCATCACTAATTCACAACACATTGAATCTATGGCAAAACACAATACGAAAACATGTATATATCATCGAGCCGAGTTGCTACCTATGAACAATAATACACAATCATAACAGTCAACAAGTATAATTTACTAACCAAGAATCTAGGTTGACCGATTGATATGATGAGATGGAGGGGCTGCTACTGCCGACACACTTGTGGGGGGGTAGGGTTTGTTGTTGTGATTAGGGATTTTACAAAGTGTTTACGTTCAATCAGCTCTATAAGGTTAATACTTAAACAAGTGGGCCGATGATCAATGCTTTGGGCCGAAATCCTACTGAAGTTACATAAGGTGTGTAATGGCCCAAGGTTTAGTTTTTCTAAATCAGTTGCACGACGCGCGGAAGATTAAGTAGTTAAACGTACGCAATCATGTACAGTTAGTCAATTAAATGTACGTGATCAAGTAATGATACACAAAGCAGGCATATAAACATAAAAACACACGCTAAAAGTTGCGGAGTTTCGAGTAATGCTAACCTTAAGTATTCAGGTTGTCACATCATCCCCAACTTGAAAGAAATTTCGTCCCGAAATTTGACAAGTAGGAACAGTGAGTAAAGTGAATATTCAGAATTGTTGCGGATTCTGCCCAGGTGTGACATCATCCCCAACTTGAATAGGAATTTCGCCCCGAAATTCACCAGCTCTACTAGATTCAGGTTGATCTTTAGGGAAAAGATGTGGGTACTTGAGTTTCATCTGATCCTAGCGCTCCCACGTGAACTCCGGTCCACGCCTTGAGTTCCAACGATCACTTACAATTGGAATTCGACCACACTAACGAATCTTGATATCCTAGTCCATGATTTCAGTATATCCCTCAACAACTGCAACCCGTCATCAACCCTAGACTCTAATAAGGGTATCACAAGCGTTTCATTAGACAAACACTGCCTTAGATTCGAGACATAAATGATATCATACACGTTATCCAATTTGTCGGGGAACTCGAGTTTGTAGGCGGTGTGCCCAATTCTTTCCGGAATTCCGGTTAACTCATCGTAACGTAAGTAAAGCTTGCCACGTTTCCCAAGCGTATCACACCCTCCCAGGGCGAGATTTTCAACATGATACGATCGCCTATAGCGAATCCCCCAGTGTTTCCTAAGCTTATCACTTTCCTCAGAGATTTCATGTACAAGTCTTGGGCCTGTAATTAAGTTGTCAACCATCCCAGTCTAGCAAGAAGGTTGGCATTATCGTCTATGTAATGCCTCAACAGAGCTGTCTGGTTACCAAAATGATAATTGTCGCAGCAGTACTCAACCATAGGTAAGAGTCCTTCAAATTTGTACCAAAGCCAGTCACACACATGCTCGCAGCATGTCTTTGAGTGCCAGGAGAGTTTGTTTTCTCTGATCATTTGCCCAACGGCGATAAGCAATGCTCTGGTTCTGACGTGAGCCAAGGGTGTTGTGTATTCCCTGACATAAATCATGCATAGATCAAATTCAGAGGTAACAGAAGTTGGCACCACATGCCTAAAAGCCGCCTCTCTCAGAGGAACATTCACAACTGTGAAGTCTCGTCAGTTTTCTTGATTGCAAGAAAGTGTGCTGGTAACTTGAGTCCACCAATGATCACCCAGGTGATAATATTTCCGTTTCGAGTTGTAAGTAGACCAGTGACGAAATCCATGGTAGTCTGTTCTCATTTCCATATATGTGTTTCTGATTGCTGACACAAACCAAAAGGTTTCTGATGTTCCACCCTGACTTTCGCACAAGTCAAACGCCGTTCACATGCTTCGCTGCGTAGGCCTTCAAGCCCAGTTGTCAGTACAAGATCCTTAGATCCTAATACATTCCTTCAAAATTCAGATGACTAGAATATCATGGCCGATGCGCTTTGCTCCACACAAGTCCCCTTGGGTTGCTGTACTGTGGAATCCGTAGTCGTTCCATGAAGTAGCGAATATCGTCCAACTTGTTAGAAGTTGCTCCTCCATGCCCCGCATGGGTCCAACTTGAAAATTCTCTTCATTCAGCCTTTCGGTGTAAACAGGACGAATCTGATTGGGTATGCTAGAGTCGATAGTGAGTTACAAAGCTCGTACTTGTTTAGGTTTAACAGTCGTAATCATCCAATAGCTCCATCCAGCGATGTCGTTACATGTTTAGCTCCTTCGAAACAAGGGTATACGGGAGGCCCTGGTGATCGGTCTGAGTAGTGCGTTCGGTACCGTCCAAGTAATGCCTCCAACTTAAATCCAAGGCCCACGGTTTCCACAGCAGGTTGTGTGTTGTGCAGTCCCTCGTTGTAACTCCATTACGTACGCCATCACTCTCTCTCGTGTTTGCATCGGTATGTAACTGGGACTCTTATTCGAACCATCATGGTATACCACTAGATCGCCCGTACTCTTAGGTAAAGACGATGGAGTTGGGATATGAAAGCTGAAAAGACGTCCTCCTGTTTTGTCTTCCATGAACACAACACCCTGCTGTGCTAAAGAGATTTAGGCTGCACGATCTTCTAAAATCCTGTGATGAATCTGTGATAGTGCCTAGTGAGGCCAAGAAATTGCTGTATCCTTGGAGGGATCTTTGGTGCCGATCAGTTTCTAACAAAATAGATCTAGCGAGCTTCACGTGTATTCCCACTTCGTTGTTTTTATGACCAAATTGTACCTCTTGAATCCAGAAGTTACCTTTTAACAAGACTTCGTGCGGTGTGACTCTTCCCTCAGGAGCTCTAGAATAAGATACATATGCCGCCCATGTTGTTCCTTCATCCTGGCAATGATTCAAAACATCATCAACAAACACGGTCGATTCTTGTGGTCCATAAAGCTGCTGGTGTGTTGATCAACTCAATGATCTTGGTGTACAAAGTCGAAATGGCCGCATTGCGTTTGATATGTCGTTCTAAGAGCATTCTCCCCTTGGACTTCCATCTGATGGTAGTTCATTCGTTAGACAATCCTCAAATGGAAGCTTGTCCCCCGCAACTGGTCGACAGATTTTCAATACATGGTCTAAGCAAGCGGTTCTTAACTGTTACCTTAATGGGTTCTCAATAATCAGTACACATATCCAACAATACAACCTATCTTCCTGGACATAACTAGGGCTCCCCAAAGCAAAAAAACTAGGTCCGACAAAGCTCCTGTCCAACAGTCCCTGTTTTTTATTTGACAACTCTCACAACCCTCCTGGTGCAAGACGGTAAGAAATACTAAGAATCAGGGCTGCCTCTGGCGTGAGATCAAACTGAGAGTTCCTCCCGTAGCATGCTGAGTGGAATCAGGAACAATTGGTGGATCCTCGATCCTCTTTTCTTAGCCCAAACATTAGTAACGGTTGCCAACATAGCGGGGTAGTCCCTTCGTAGACGCTTTCTGGCTCTCATTGCTGATATGATGCTAACCTTCACACCACGTATAACTGCGCGATATCTAGATAACCAATCCATATTAACCACTGCATCGAACTATCGAGGATGGCAGAAAGAAGGTCGACGTCGAACACTTGTCCCACAAGGTCGAGTTTACATCCCAACGGACACATAAGGTTTCATTTGATTTGCCCTTAGTTGATTCCACAACAGGTTCAGTTTCAAGAAGCATCAGTGTTAAGCAGAAAAATGACGAAGTGATTAGTTACCAAGAACATGTAGGCCACCATGTTGTTATAATCCTGGCGTCGCCCACGCCAATCCTAAATGTCCCTCCATGAGCATCATTTCCCGTGTTGTTGTACTCGTTGCGAGGATTTCCAGTACGACCTTCGTTCCCTTGGTTGTTGTCGTTTGATTTAAAACGGCCACTCCATGTCGTAGGCACCTTCATTTTCCATACTGTTGGTTACCATTACAAATACCTTGATGTTGCCGTGACTGTTGCCTCTAATGCTGTTGTTTGAAACGGAGCTCTACGATCTTTCACCGACAGGGTCCACCTCTTCACATTCCATGGTACGTGCTAAGGCACTACTCACTGTGCAGGGAGTTTCACATTCCATTCTACAGTCAGTTGTCATTGCTTATGTCCTGATTGGTTCGTAAAGGTTGACTCACATTAGTCACTGACTAGGGTTGGAGATTCGGTTGCAGTCACTTTGCTGGTGTTCATTGCCGATAATCAGGGTGGTCCAATTACTGAGGTCGGTAAAATACTACGCTCACCCTTTTGTCCATTGATCTAGCAGGTCGATTGAGTAATATGCGGTATGCTGCGAGAGTGTTGCAAAAGTGATCACACTTCGGAGTCTAAGACGTCAATACATAGAGTTTCATCAAACGAAGAGAAGCGAGAAAGGTATAAACCAACTCAAGGACATTCGTGCAAGCACCTAACATTCTACACGTTTTGCTAGTCGTTCAGATGGGTGTTCAGGTGATACTCGATAGCATCGAGATTCGTAAGGATTCAAAAAAAGGTGAAAAGATAATGTTCGAGTAGGAGACAATCACTGCTATGACTCCTATAGATTGCTGAGTTCTAACATAACATCAATTAACAGAGCGGAACCCCTCTCACACTCGTTAAGCCTCACTGGGACTCACATGCACCCCACATTATTATTATGTGTGCACCCATAATAATAAGGCAATTTGCATGCTTATCTCAGTGCCTCTTAACTCGTGCTAAAAGGTTCCCCGAATTCGAGCAATAAGACAGATGACACCACAACATAGATCATGAAAGTTCAAGAAGAGTGGCACTCTTAAAACACGTAACATGGGTTGGTAACATAGAAGTTCATACTGCAGTGCTAAGTGTGCATTCACGTGTAATGTCATACATAAGTGTACGCTAGATATACTATGCAATAGTCAATGAGAAACGAACCTTGCAGTCTGGAGCTGAGTGTCATGGTCGATTTCGGAACTGTTCGGTTATAGTCTGGTTTTATGAAAACGTTTTAAAACCAAGTTCACTATAACCAGTCGCTCTGATACCAAACTGTCACACCCCCAAAATACCTCTTAGGGAATGTCCCTGTTAGGCGTGTGACGTACCAACAACGAGCCACTAATTACATTGAACGTGTACAAGTTTCAAAATAAAATCCTTAATTATTAATAAAATACAGTTCGTAAATTTAAATGAAGACCAAAGTATTCAGCGGAAGCAAAGTTAAACAGTTTGAAGCCAAAGTAATGTATCAAGAAATCAATAAGATAAATCCATCCAGCAAAACCATGACCACTCCTGCTACTCCAGACGGCAAGTCCCAATGCGAAACAGCTAACGACCTACAAGCATGCAAACAAGTGTGTCAGACAACGCTGGTGAGTTCAAAGTTTTGTTACCGAGTTTAATTTACCAGATACATGTATAAAACAGTTTATCAATTTGATTTGATGTTTTGATGTTGTTATTACTCGATTACCGAAATGGCTACAAGATATGAATGCCCAACCCCAATGCCTCTATTTAGGCATTGGTCATGTGGTCGAGGTAATTAGCTTAACTAATAACCTCGAGTAGATGTAAGGGGTCTTATATATACACGATGTGAATGCCCAACCCCAATGCCTCTATTTAGGCATTGGTCATGTTTTAAGGAAATTAGTTCACGCCCGTCCTCCTCGGACGGTGTGAGGGTGCCAAACCTAATAGCGCTATCAACTAATAACCTCGTTGCCTTTCCGCAACTGCCGGTAGATGTAGGGGGTCTTACATAATAGAAAATAAGTAATAACAAACATCCCATTAACCTGCATTCCTCCCTGGAACGTTACCCGATATCCCTTCCCAGGATGCATGCTTGGAAAAGAGCAGTGAACTCACCTCGGTTTGCTCGGTATGATTAACTACCCGCACACAGTAAATCAATCAGACCCTACGGTATTCATGCGTGCGTAATCAGTTACACATTCTCAAAGTTCACGTTCACATAAAAGTTATAGTGTGCATACAAACTACCACAGCAGTTATACAACTCATATAATCCCACAATTCACGTATCTGTTCCGAAACAATGTTTAACAGTTGTGTGTACCATACTAGGTGTACGAACAAGATTATGTCACTCGCTCATCAACAAACATCATTAGCAGTATTCATAATCATCCATCATTAATAGTAGATACGGTAGCATATTCATTCACCATTATGCATGTAATTTACCCAATTCAACACCTCTTTTCATCATTTAATGCACATGTTAGGTTTACTGACAATGCTATAGGAATATGTATATTACTAGACTATATTTCACATGGCCACAAACCTACCACTACATTATAACTTTGTTATTTTCATCCATGCACAAAAATATGACTTAGCCAATGATTCACAATATTCCAGTAACTACGTTTCATGTCATTAACCATCTAAATCGCTACACCCTATTCCCATATACGATAAACTGGGCCGATCATCATTAACACGGATAGTCTACATCAAGCATCAAGAAACTTCAACACACATTTAGTTTGCATCAACATATAATATTACGGTTACGCTACACGAACCCAACCAATGTTCCCGGCCCATTAACCAATCCAGCAGATCAGTTACTGGGTCTGATCCGAACCCCAAACCCGCAGTGTGGACTTTATATGGTCATACGTATTCCGCGGTTATATGCGGCCCAGCCACGATCTCACCCATTAATTCCCAATAATTCTAATATATTCATAACTATCAAACAACACTAATGGCCGACACTATTACACATTCATATGATTATTACTGAATTAATTCCGAAGTGGGTGACCCACACACCTTGGGCCGATGACCCATGTGCTAGTTGTTGCACCGAACATGTGAGGGCCTGCCATATTTCTTAAATTCAACAAGTATTATTGTCTCAATCATCATGTACATTAACTATTAGTGCTAACTGATTACACGAAGAACAATATACAAACTGATTGACACCTTCTCCTAGATTACATACATGCCATAACAACCCATCACTAATTCACAACACATTGAATCTATGGCAAAACACAATACGAAAACATGTATATATCATCGAGCCGAGTTGCTACCTATGAACAATAATACACAATCATAACAGTCAACAAGTATAATTTACTAACCAAGAATCTAGGTTGACCGATTGATATGATGAGATGGAGGGGCTGCTACTGCCGACACACTTGTGGGGGGGTAGGGTTTGTTGTTGTGATTAGGGATTTTACAAAGTGTTTACGTTCAATCAGCTCTATAAGGTTAATACTTAAACAAGTGGGCCGATGATCAATGCTTTGGGCCGAAATCCTACTGAAGTTACACAAGGCGTGTAATGGCCCAAGGTTTAGTTTTTCTAAATCAGTTGCACGACGCGCGGAAGATTAAGTAGTTAAACGTACGTAATCATGTACAGTTAGTCAATTAAATGTACGTGATCAAGTAATGATACACAAAGCAGGCATATAAACATAAAAACACACGCTAAAAGTTGCGGAGTTTCGAGTAATGCTAACCTTAAATATTCGGGTTGTCACATCATCCCCAACTTGAAAGAAATTTCGTCTCGAAATTTGACAAGTAGGTACAGTGAGTAAAGTGAATATTCAGAATTGTTGCGGATTCTGCCCAGGTGTGACATTTGTGACAACCTTGATGCACCAAAAGCACAGTAGCACAATGAACGGATAACCTATTAAACGTGCTGTCATAACTAGCACCAGGCAGGTACTTCCCTAAGGCCTGTAAGAGCCTGAGATAGTTTGCTACACTAGTGGTGAGTGTAGGGATATAAGGGTTGTAGAACTGCGTCACTAGGAATGAGATTACAGTGACCGGATGTGCCTAAAACGTACTTTAAGTACAAAATTCAGCA
>JARYGA010053789.1:0-29432 GCA_030545235.1 Helianthus tuberosus
CCTTAAGGGGGGTGGATTGTGACATCCCACATTGGTTGTGAAGGTGAACAAAGGCTTCCTTATAAGGGGCTGGATACCTTCACAATCATGACGCGTTTTGAAAACTGTGATGGGCGGACGCCGGGGGCGTGCTTGCCGTCAAAGCAGACAATATCATGGTGCGGTTACGCTGGGCTGTTACAGATCTGCCGCAAGTTGGCTCAAGACATTCACAGAGTAAGCAATATCGTGTCTAGTGGCTTGAAGATAAAGGAGATGCCCCACCAGCCTATAGTACTAACTGGCATCGTGTAACGCCCCGTATTTTACGTATTTCCATGTAAATAATAATAATAATAATAATAATAATAATAATAATAATAATAATAATAATAATAATAATAATAAATTACGACAACTCTCTAAATTTATCGGGCCACCCAAACACGGGGATTGGGCTTGTGGGCCTTGGGCCCAAGCCCAAAACCCACTAATCAAACCCTACCTATCTAAAAGTTAAAAACCCTATCTCTTCACTTGGAGATCAGCCGCACATACTGTGTTTCCCCTATTTTTTTCTTTTGTCTGCAACTCAAATACACACACACACTCCTCAGACAAAACACACAAATACCTCCTTCATCTTCCTTCCTCAATTGGAATCCCTAGAACCATTCACACACATCTACATCTTCATACTCTCCTCCCCCATTCTCTTATCTCGATGACTGGTCGCGCCGGAGCCGGTATCCCGGTCGCACACACACACCATGACAGCACCCCCTCCCTCTCCGATCTGAACTCCGACGCGGCGGCGGCTCTTCCGACGGCCGCTCTCGTTCCTTCGATAATCACACTCACAGCCCTCGCTCCTCCCTACAACTCCGACAAACAAAAAAAAGCAGCCACCACCCTCTGGTGGTGGCACACGGAGGTGAAAACGCAGGAAGGAAGAGAGTGAAAGCGAGATAGGAGAGAGAGAAACGACGGCGGCAGAAGCAGCGCCGCTCACGGCGGCGGCCGTACTGGTCAATGGCAACAAGGGTAGTGGTTTTTAGGTTCTGTTCTTTTTCGGCTCAGGTTCAGTTGACACCAGGTCAACGTGGTCGCCACGCTTCCGGTAAGGGTTAGAGCATATTTCGTTTAAACTTCAGTTTAGTTCAAAATTTGTTTCTGTTTTGGGTTATATTTCATTCAGTCGTGGTTCAAAGACAGGTTCAGGTTTACTGTTGTGTGGTTTGTTTTAGGTCCGGAGATACCGACGTCAGCGACAACGGTGGCGGCTGGCTCGGGTTGTTATTGGTGTCTCGGGTCAGACTCGGTTGTCATGGTCAACACCAGTCAAACCGGTCAGGCTCGATGTCCGGTTCAGTGTTCGAGTCAAAGTCGGTCAGACTTAGTCAAATGGTCAGTTTTTATTATCGGGTCAGTTAGACGCGAGACGGAGCATTACAATGACGCAAATTTTTCAATTATATTGTCGTATATAATTTTGTTATCGCAAAACCGCACTTATATAATTTGTAAATTTACATGGAAAAATATATACATAATCATATTGTTTAGTTTGCTGTTGAATTTTGACAAATATAACGACGACTTGTGTTGTCGGGATCGTCCAAAAACAGAGGAAACTCTGCCCGTTTTCGTAAAATTTCATGAAACGATACGCGTTTAATTATTAAACGAAACGTGTCGGATTCAAATAATTTTTTTGTTATAACAATAAATATAAGCGTATATTTGTTTTCGACAATACTTCTATAATTTTCTTACGGAATTAATTAAGAATTAATACATAGCTACATAAATTGTATGTGTGTATATATAAATACATATATATATCAACAAGTTGTACTTTATATTCCACTTCAAATCCTCCGTCATTAACTCCGTCTACTCATGCACCATCGTTTGCACATATAGGGTGACCTCGGTGTTCCATCCTCCTAAACTCATACACTCGTCAACAATTGGATAATCGAAAGACTTAGCAATTCTGTGAGTATACTCGCAACCCCTTTTTATGTTTACCACTTTTGGGGTGTAACATGTTTAACTATTAAACTACACTTAAACTTATTCTTTATGCAATGCACGAAAACAATCCTTATACATGAATACTATGTTGTTATACTTGATGCTTTCGTGGACCATACTTATGTGATATGTTTTAGTCATTAGCTTTCATGAGCCTCCATTTGACATGTATAGCGCTATAGGAGTAACGCACCGCCCGTAGACTAGTGGTCATGTTGAATTATATCATTTTGCGTAAACAGAGGGTTGACTAGAAATATTGCATGCCATGTTATGTTGATCTTGTATAAACTAAGTTGCCATGTGGATTTGTTTTAAACTTTTATACTTATACTTATTCATAAAATTGTATACTCGCATTTGCTTTTGCATTGAATTTTATTTTAAACATGTTACAGGTTGAGGATTGATGATGCTATGAAAATGGACTAGCAAAGATGCCTAGATACTCACTTAGACGTTTAGGTTTAAAGTGTTGTATCAATTTTGTTATTGTCCTGTTGAACAATGTTGTTATTTAAGTTTCTTTGTAATATTTGACAATTTTGCTATGAAATGAAATCGGTTGAATTAAATATTGTCACAAATAGTGTTATGAAGTCTCTTACAATCTCGAACTAGTCCCACTCCGATGTTTCCGCCATTGGTTGGGGTGTGACAGATTGGTATCAGAGCAATAACTATAGGGAATTAGGAAAATTGTCATGCTTTTAACCTAGTCTATGGTTAATTATCAATTTCGACCATACTTGCTTCACATGCTACTTTTATTAAACATCTTTACATGCTATTCTTGAAATGTTTCTTACGTGTTATTTTCTTGAAATGCTTTATGTGCTCATACTTGTTATTACTATTTCGAACGTACGTCTTTTTACTCGTTTATACTAAACTCGAAATCACTCGTATTGTACAAACGAGACGACTTCACCAAAATAGGCGTGAAACCCACAATTTAGTGAACGACTCTCAATCCATCGATTATTTATACACGAAATTCGCAACCAAGTTAGGAGTGAAATCCTCACCTTGATGGAGAATTTCCATTTCAAATTCTAGTGGACCCTCGTCAAAGTGTTGAAATTTAATTTTGACCCGACGAGTACCAACCACACTTATGGCACGAAATCGTCAAGTTAGGGGTGAAACCCACACCTTGTCGACTAGTTCCGCTCCTTGATTTTCAAAAATCCCTCCAAGTCTCGAATTTTCGATTGATTTGGAACATGTAGTAACTGGAAGGGTGAATACCGTTAACCGAGATATCGGCAAGAGTATTCCACCTATTAGGCCAAAGCATGTTTCTTAGATTTAAAAGAATTTTCGTCCGCTTTGGTTTAGTCAAAATTCCGTTTTGGAACAATCCAAGTTTTAATCAAACCTATGCCTTACTATCATCTCTTTTATACGATACAATTCTATCATTTCAAATTCGATTTTATTTCGAGATCATTTTCTCACACACACATCATACTACATCTTTTCATACATTCATACATATGCATGATTTCAAAACGTCACTCAATTTTGTTTACATTCTTTGTGACACCAAAATGGAGACATACCATCGGGATAGGAGTGATTTCCTTACCTTGATGATTAACTCCACTCATTTTCTTAAAACGACCATACCGAAGAGTTAGGGGTGATTCCCTTACATAGGTTATCGTTACCAAAATTTTCTTTCAAAAGAGACTTCATTATACAACACGATCATATTTTACACCTAAATCGTTTATCATTCATCAAAATCCCTACTTATGTGAATTTCAAAATTTTATTATTTTATCAAACGTATTCTTTAACTCATAATCTATTTCACGAAAGTCATATACACGGAAATTTTTAATCACGCATGCCTTAAAACGTTTTATCACTCGAAATTCAAAACCTTGCGAAATGCTACCTATCAACTTAATCGGCCCAATGGATCTCTTGCCCATGAACTTCTTATTTAACCTAATCACTAAATGTTGGATCGTGTCCGTGACCCTAAACAGTCAGTAAAGGTAGTTCATCTTCGTTTACAGAGGCGGGATCAAAGTAAACAAAGTCACAAGAGCTTGTTCCTTTCAATCTTTCTCTATTACTGAATTTCTGAGCTTTTACAATGAATTCTGACAAAAATCCGGCAGCACCTTCGCTCACACACACAACTGTTCCGTTTCAAATGAGACAACACACAACCTATATATAGGGCTAGCCATTCCGTTTGAACTTGACACATCCATGTTCAAACGGACTGACATGTTCAAACGGATGAACATGCTTCAAACGGACTATCACTTTCAAACGGACTGACCATCCTCAAACGGAATCCCTATCTAAAACATGACCAAACCCTAATTTAATCACTGTTGTGCACTCATTTAACCTATCTAGACATAAGATTCGATAAGACGTAGTCAGCAGATATTCAGTGCACCAACAGACTCCCCCTTGGATGTTGACGAAGTCTTTGGCGTCGAGTCTTTAGTCTTAGTCTTTTTCCAACTTTGTCTTCTCATTGCAAAAACTCTCTCTTCACAGGTTCAGGAACTCAAACTAGATCCATCTTCAATCTCCCCTTTGACTGTTGATCCAGAAATCTAACTCCCCCTTTCGCAGACTCCCCCTCTCGATAAGCTAGGGCTTTAAATTCTGGTTCAAACTTTGACATTTTGTTGCCATGGGAATTCCTGTTACCTGCATATACTCTACCTAAATATAAGATATATGACAATAATAGTTTCAATCCAAACTTACCTTTTAACCTTCAGTGTTAGAAATCCACTTAAGTATTCAGGTCCAAACTAATGACCCTGATTACTCAATTTATCTACCAAGTCCAATTTAATGACTTTGGTTGATCAGAGATAATTCACACTGACATTTAGTTCAATTTGATTTTCTGAAAATTTACAAGTTTCAAATTAATGAACTTGCTTTGATATTTCAACTTCTCAAACTTATCATATTTTAGCTCACGACTCATCATACAGTCCAGAAGCTCCTGCATCTGCTTTTAACTTTCGAATTCAAAGATCAACTCTCCACTATGATTTGTCAAAAATAAAGCAGAAATGTAAAATCTTTTTGGATTTTTAATAAAGCTTCTAAACTAGAAATGAAATACAGAACTAAAATGCAATAAAAATAAACTATTTACAAACATATTTTTGATGAGCGTGTTAGGGAATCATATCAGCTATTCGACAAGTCACAAGTACCGTTAAGCTGTGATTACATACTCAGAATTAAACAATTCGCTTAGATTGTTGATATACTGACCCACGTAAATTCTCACACAAATTTCAATCTGTTCAGGATACGGATTTAGTGTTTTAGAGACTTAAACTTATACGTGTGTCACACCTCTTGAATATACTCCCGTATCCAGATCCCAATATTCAGTCTTACAGGTAAGTATAACACGAATGATATCTGTAAGGAAATAAACTATGATCGAAATCGTGAGAGCTCAGGTCAGAACTACCGTTCAGCAGAGAGATCACGAATCGACTTGGGTGTGTCCCCTTTAGAGGATCTTTTTTACAACAACATTGCTAAGCAATTTTATTGTCTTATCATATATGCTAAGGGTGATGCTATGTTTCAAGCATTGCGGAAAGTATTATTCAAGGACTAGGTCAGAATTTTCATTCAGCAGAAGTCCCGGAATAATACCCCAGATATCACTGAGTATAAAGACCTAGTATATCAGAAAAAGGAATCTTTCAAACGAAATTTCAGGGGTTACCTATATATCCAAGTAGTGTTCCCCACGAAATAAGTAAGTAAAGATTTAAGTTTATATCCCGAACAAACCTACTAAATGTGTAAAAACCTACCGGCATATCATCAGCGAGACTGTTTAATGCATTTAAACATTCCATTTCTTTAGCATACTGTAACTGTCAAGCCGATGTACTATCATTTTCCCTTTTTACACAAGCTCTTTTCTGGTTTTATATTGTTTATGGATTTTGAAAATATCTCATGTTTTTGTATTTTTGTCATTTTTTATTGTTTTTGTATTTACTGAAAATATTACCCTATACCTCCCCCTAAATACCAAAACAGGTAAAAAATCGACAAACCATTGCAGATTGCTTCTCAACTTCATCTACAATGTCTCCTTCATCAACGCCAATAATCTCCTCCAACACCGATAAAAGCTTCATACCATTCAGTTTTAGCAAATATTGAAAACGTGTTTTGTCAAATGCTTTGGTATGTAAATCAGCTTTTTGTTCTTCAGTGTGGATTTTCTCAATTCGTATCAACTTCTTCTCGAAACAATCGCGAATGAAGTGATGACGAATCTCAATGTATTTGGTTTTAGCATGATGAACTGGATTTTTAGTAATGTTAATCGCTACCTCATTATCAACAAAGATAGGGATGTTTAGAAATTGCAAACCGTAGTCGCGCATCTGTTGCTGGATCCACAAGATCTGTGAGCAGCAGCTGCTAGCAGATACATACTCCGCTTCACATGTGGATTAAGCCACAGAGGTCTGCTTTTTGCATTGCCAGGTAACCAATCATGATCTGAAAAACTGGCACCCTGCTGTTGTTGATTTAGCATTAACTTTGCAGCATCCGAAATCGGAATACCCTTCGAGCGTGAAATCGCCTTCTCTTGGATACCACAACCCCAATGATGGAGTTCCTTTCAGGTAGCGTAATATCCTTTTCACAATCACCATATGCGAAGCTCTCGGGTTAGATTGAAATCTTGTTGCGAGGCAGGTTGGGTACATGATATCGGGTCTTGAAGCTGTCAAATACATCAGCGATCCGATCATGGAACGATACATCGTTTCATCTACCTTCTCTCCGGTGAGATCAGGGTTTATCCCATGATTCGTTGCTAATGGGGTGGAGGCTGGAGTAGAACCTGACATCCCGAATTTCTCCAAGATATCATGAACGTACTTCGTTTGATGTATGAAAATTCCTTTGGGTAGTTGATCAACCTGCAGTCCCAAAAAGAATTTCATCTCACCCATCGATGACTGATGTATGTAAAATGCAACATATAAATTACATCAAATGAGGCATAAAACTAGCCCTTTTTAAGTACTAATATTGGAAAAAGAGTGTTTTTGTCTTCCTTTTGTATTTTCAGGATTAAATGAGCTCAAAAACGCAAAAGAAGCAAAAAGACAGCTAAATCCAACATAAATACAAGAAAAGGAATATTAGTGGACTGCCCGACCCCTCAACGGCACCTTCCAAAGCAAAATAGAGAAATCAGAAGACTGAACACGCCCCGTGCTCAGCCAGCACGGGGCCGTGCCCAAGAAGCAGCAGAAAAGACAAACCTATAGAAGCTTCTATTGCCCACCACGGGCCGTGCTCAGCGGACACGGGGGCGTGTCGAAAGTACAGCAGGCGCATTTATTGTAATTGCGAATTACAATTAATGAGGAGAGAGATTGTCAGACAGACACGGGGCCGTGTCCAGCTCTCTGTTCAGCCTATAAATAGGAGGGCTTGGATTCATTTCATCTCATCCCTTGGCACACCACCTCTCTCACACTTCATCCACCACCCACCACCATCACAACACCATCATCCACCACCATCATCCATTGTCCATCGTAGAGTGTGTGAGTCGTCTCGGGATCCAAGATTGATCGTAAGAGTTCTTGACAATCAAGGCCATGTTTGCCTAAGTCTCTTACATCACTTGGTGAAGACAAAGTGTCTAGTATAATACTTTTTATTTCTAATCTTTTGCACTTTTTATTTGGTTTTGTATTAATGACTTTAATAACTAGTTACTTATGTTGAAGGTGATCTTTCCTTATCGTTTGTCCGTGGTGTCTTGGCATTATTTTACTGTCTATATAAAATAAAGGATTTTCACCATTCATATCTCCACGGTCTATATGGAGATATGTTGGCTACCTGGTCGGGGGTTAAGGGAACGGTTTGGTAAAGGTCTTGCCATTGTTCAGCGTTTAGAGGTCCTGCAATGGACCTGGGTCAAATTTAGTAGGACCTCCTTCAATACTTCACGGTATTGGATGGCGGGGGTCCAAACTATTTGATCCCCTCATAAGTTAACTACTATTAATACTATAACCCGGCTATTTAGGATTGTATCCCTGCTGACTCAGACTACTTAGCCGAGGGTAACGTCACCGCCAAAAGCGGGGCCTACCACAATACTGCATTAATAACTTAATTCATTATCTTCCAATAATCCACCCTTTTAGGATTGTATCCATGCTGACTCAAACTACTGGGGTGAGGGTAACGTCACCTTCAAAAGAGGGGCCTACTACAATAACTAAGATAATCTCTTAATTATGTGCAAAAGTGCGGAAATAATCAAAGGTTATACTAGATACGAGTCGGAACCAAGTGATTCATCCTGTCTATCTGTTTTTTTTATTTTTATTTTCAGCATTTTAGTTAGTTTTTAATTTTCTTAGTTTAAAACATTTTTCTAAACTTTTATTTTGGTTAGACGTTGAGGATAAACCGGTACTAAAAGCTCTTGTGTCCTTGGACGACCTCGGTATCTTACCAACGCTATACTACACTCAACGATGGGTGCACTTGCCCATATGTGTGTTTAGTGTTAGTGAAATATCGTGTTTTATAAATTTAAAACTTGGCTAAAATAAGTGTTAAAAAGGGCTTAAAATATACACCTAAAATAAGTAACACTTTACCGCACATCAAGTTTTTGGCGCCGTTGCCGGGGACACAAGGATTTTAAGAAAGTTAGGAATCAACGGCCTAATCATCTTTTATTTTTCTTTTTAATTTTTTTTTAGGATTTTTCTTAGTTTTTCAGCTTCTGCAGAGCTCAGCACGGGCCGTGCCCGCTGAACACGCCCCCGTGCTCAATCATTGGAACTGGCAATCCTGTTTTACGTCAGACAGTAAGCTGAACACGGGGCCGTGCTCACCCAACACGCCCCCGTGCCCAAGATTCAGTTACTGAAAACAGAACCGTTAGATCCCGGCGGTTGGTAATTTCTGACATAAACATGAGTGATAGTAATTGTTTTTACTTTCGGCACTCTTATGGTACGTGGTGTCAATTATGTGGTGGCAAACATGAAGAAGTAAAATGCTACTTTCTAAATTATAGGCCCCACTACATCGACCCACCAACTTCTTACAACCTTAAGAGGGGCGAAAGTAAAAATAAGCACTATTTCTCCCTCGAATGCGCCCAGCCAGATATTCTAGGAGAAATGCTCCTTGATGAGTTATTTCACCTAGAAAAGCTAATTCTAAATTGGTTAGAAGAACTTTGGAAGGATTTTATTGATCCACCCCAAGACGATAACCATGAAGAAAAGTTGGAACCGCATTCCGACAACCTCGTTGCTCCCGAAAATGCCTTAGTACCTAGCAAAGACTTGGACGATAGTCGTCCCTGTGCCGATTGTGCCGTGAAGGACTCTCCATCGACTTCGTTCGGTGCATACATAGACCTGAGCAATTCGGCATACACCTTCTTTAACAAGAGCCCGGAAAAGGGTTGGACTTGTCCACCTAGAATGAAAATAGGAATTACCCTCACCGACAACCTCTTGCGTTCTCGCCTTAGTCTAGGACAATTAAGGTATCTTAGGCACTTTGGGGTTGTTCCAACCAGTCAGGAGCCACCCGATACTAACAAGTTCCTTAAAAAAACTAGACAAATTCATAAAACAGTCCCTCGACACGGGGTCGTGTCTAGCCAACACGCCCCCGTGTCCATCAAAAGATTCCATTCTGATCAGTACGTCAGAATGCGGACAAACTGTGTCAGAATTCCACCCGAACACGGGGCCGTGTCCACTAGACACGGGGCCGTGTCCAGGATGCTGTCATTTTCTATAAATGCAGCCAAGAATCCTGCACACTTGGACCAACTTGGGGCAGAGATTTGCAGGAATCTTCTCTCAAACTATCCTAGGTAAGTCTAAAAGAAGGTTCCAACAACCCATCTTGTCCTTTCCTCTTTTAGCCATTTCCTTCTTCTTCATCTTTCTCCAAGAACTACCATTGAAAGTTTGAAATTTTTCAACTTTGTGGTAGGGAATTATGAGTTTTGTTCAAGGAATCTTGGTAAAAACATGTTGTAACCTTGTTTTAAGTTATTAGCAACTAAAAACCCCCCCACAAGCTTAGAAAATAACTTAGAAATCCTAGTTTCCTTATTCCGAAATTCTGTAGAAAGATGAACACGGGGCCGTGTCCGATAACTGTTTCATTAAATAAACTCTTTCAGTTTATTTTTCGTAGAATGTCGAGTGAAAACAGCGAAACATCTTCTGTGCATTCGTCAAACAGCCGAAGAGGAAGAAGACCCTCTATTGAAGCTACACTTGTGCACTATGTGGTAGCATTAAGGGAGGCTCTCGATGAAATGACTTCAGTAGAGGAGGTCCTAATTGACCGTATTAACGATCTTACGATGGGACTTGAAAGCAGCTTCCAAGAAATTAACCTCTTGCACCAGAGGTTAAATATTCTTGTAGCACCTCCGATGGAACCAGTCCTTCCACAGCAGGATTGGAACCTAGCACTCAGAATCAACAACCCTACCGGGTGGGAAGACTTGCCAGCAGAACCTCCTGTGGAACACCTACAAGAGATCCCGGTGGAAGTTGAAACTCCTCAAACTAATGCCAATGAACCTTCCTTTCTCCTTCCAAGGGAGGTGGAAGAATGGCTCGCCGACATTTGAGGAGAACCGCACGCGGAAGATGGAGTTCAAAAAGGCCTTGGTTAACCAAGATTAATTGCTTCTTGGAAATTTTGCTAATTAAAATAAATTAGGCTAGGACTCCATGGGTTATTATTTCCTTATTCTATCTAGTTTAATTTAGGACTATGTAAGTTCTCTCTATGATGAAATGAAATGATGGTTTTAAGGTTTGGATGGTTTGTAATGAATAAAACACACTCATGGTGGTAAAGGATGAAAATGGGAATGAGAAAAATGAACCCATGCACAAGAACAAGACAACCCGACAATTCTCTCCATTTCAGAAGGTTCAACACGGGCCGTGCCCAACCAACACGGCCCCGTGCTGAGCACCCTGCAGAAAACGCCCAGTTCAGGTAACTGGACACGGGCCGTGTTCACCCAACACGCCCCCGTGTCCAGGCTTCTGTTTCTCTTGTTTTAATTCTGTTACTAGCACTTGAACACGGGGCCGTGCCCGGACAACACGGGGCCGTGTTCAGTGCCCAGTAACACAAATTTTTGCTTTTTAAACACTATTTTACACATCTAATCAACCTAAAAATTTATTTTTGGGACACATTGAGGACAATGTGTAATTTAAGTGTCGGGGGATGCTAAAACCTTGAACTTTGCAAGTCCTAAATACAAGCCTTACACAAAACTCTATTGGAACCGCTAATCACCCCAAATTTTTTTCAAAAATTTCATTTTTTTTACTTGTCTAGGTTTAACTCGGGAAATTCAAGTTCTCAAAAAGGTTATATTTTCACAAATTTACAACCGATAGCGTAGTGATAAAAAGAACCAACATAAGAAAATTATGAAAAGGCATGACAAACTTATTTAAAATTTGATTATATATACTTGATCACATAAAAACCCATTCCCACAAAAGTGAGTTTTGAGCCTTTATTGAGCACACAATTACATATCATTAGACTAAATGCTCATTTTTCGTTTCTTGTGTGAATAGCCGCTTGGTTCTTACGACTCTAGAACTTGCCATGACGATACATTCCCGGTCCTTATCAACTTAAACCCGAGTAAGTAAATGATGGAGGCATTAGGACTAACCCTTTTCATTTCTACACCATTATTTTTCTTTTTCTTTTACCACCCCCTAGTTAACCCCTTTGAGCCTAAACATTTTCATTTCATCACCCAAAAAAAAAAAAAAAAAAAAAAAAAAACCTTTTTACCCACCAAAAACCTTTTTCATTTTTTTACCCTTTGTTTTAGTAACAAGTTCGGTTTTTCGTATGAAAAAAAAAAATTTGAAGATGAAGCAAAAAGAAAATAAACAAACAAGTTCATCAAAAATAACTTTGTTTGAATAAATGCTTCATCAAAATAAAAATAGAAAGTCTTACGAAAACCGACACTTGTTACGCTTTTCGCCCTTTTCTACTAACCACTAACCACTATCCCAACCACCTACCTTTAACCCAAGCCTAACCCTTAACCCACAAAGTCCTCTTGATATTTACAAATGTATAAAAGTTAAAAGGAGAATGATTGATTGCTTGGCAAGCCTATGGTAGGAATAAGTTCCATGCCGCTCTCGAGTGATTCACTAAAAATACACCTTCGGCCGAGTGTGAGTGACTTCTCCCGTGAGGTATGTGAACTTGTATATAAATGGAATTTTAAAAAGGCATGTTATGCCCAAATAAGTAATTTCTCCTATGAAAAGTTCTAAATAAATCATTACGAATAGAATTGTAAATAAATAAAAATACAACCCAAAAAGATCTTGGATATCCCGACACTCTACGACAAGCCCAAAACCTTCTCTTCTACCTATTCCATTTGGGAGTGTAAGCCACATATTAAAGAGTTTTGCTTGAGGACAAGCAAGAGTTCAAGTGTGGGGGTATTTGATGTATGTAAAATGCAACATATAAATTACATCAAATGAGGCATAAAACTAGCCCTTTTTAAGTACTAATATTGGAAAAAGAGTGTTTTTGTCTTCCTTTTGTATTTTCAGGATTAAATGAGCTCAAAAACGCAAAAGAAGCAAAAAGACAGCTAAATCCAACATAAATACAAGAAAAGGAATATTAGTGGACTGCCCGACCCCTCAACGACACCTTCCAAAGCAAAATAGAGAAATCAGAAGACTGAACACGCCCCGTGCTCAGCCAGCACGGGGCCGTGCCCAAGAAGCAGCAGAAAAGACAAACCTATAGAAGCTTCTATTGCCCACCACGGGCCGTGCTCAGCGGACACGGGGGCGTGTCGAAAGTACAGCAGGCGCATTTATTGTAATTGCGAATTACAATTAATGAGGAGAGAGATTGTCAGACAGACACGGGGCCGTGTCCAGCTCTCTGTTCAGCCTATAAATAGGAGGGCTTGGATTCATTTCATCTCATCCCTTGGCACACCACCTCTCTCACACTTCATCCACCACCCACCACCATCACAACACCATCATCCACCACCATCATCCATTGTCCATCGTAGAGTGTGTGAGTCGTCTCGGGATCCAAGATTGATCGTAAGAGTTCTTGACAATCAAGGCCATGTTTGCCTAAGTCTCTTACATCACTTGGTGAAGACAAAGTGTCTAGTATAATACTTTTTATTTCTAATCATTTGCACTTTTTATTTGGTTTTGTATTAATGACTTTAATAACTAGTTACTTATGTTGAAGGTGATCTTTCCTTATCGTTTGTCCGTGGTGTCTTGGCATTATTTTACTGTCTATATAAAATAAAGGATTTTCACCATTCATATCTCCACGGTCTATATGGAGATATGTTGGCTACCTGGTCGGGGGTTAAGGGAACGGTTTGGTAAAGGTCTTGCCACTGTTCAGCGTTTAGAGGTCCTGCAATGGACCTGGGTCAAATTTAGTAGGACCTCCTTCAATACTTCACGGTATTGGATGGCGGGGGTCCAAACTCTTTGATCCCCTCATAAGTTAACTACTATTAATACTATAACCCGGCTATTTAGGACTGTATCCCTGCTGACTCAGACTACTTAGCCGAGGGTAACGTCACCGCCAAAAGCAGGGCCTACCACAATACTGCATTAATAACTTAATTCATTATCTTCCAATAATCCACCCTTTTAGGATTGTATCCATGCTGACTCAAACTACTGGGGTGAGGGTAACGTCACCTTCAAAAGAGGGGCCTACTACAATAACTAAGATAATCTCTTAATTATGTGCAAAAGTGCGGAAATAATCAAAGGTTATACTAGATACGAGTCGGAACCAAGTGATTCATCTTGTCTATCTGTTTTTTTTTATTTTTATTTTCAGCATTTTAGTTAGTTTTTAATTTTCTTAGTTTAAAACATTTTTCTAAACTTTTATTTTGGTTAGACGTTGAGGATAAACCGGTACTAAAAGCTCTTGTGTCCTTGGACGACCTCGGTATCTTACCAACGCTATACTACACTCAACGATGGGTGCACTTGCCCATATGTGTGTTTAGTGTTAGTGAAATATCGTGTTTTATAAATTTAAAACTTGGCTAAAATAAGTGTTAAAAAGGGCTTAAAATATACACCTAAAATAAGTAACACTTTACCGCACATCAATGACATTTCGAATTTCTGCTTCATAACTCTTTCAAAATCTTTGCACAAATTTTCATTTGTTGACCCAAATATAATGTCGTCCACGTATATCTGAATAATCATAAGATGTCCGTCGACCTCTTTGGTGAAGAGAGTGGCATCCACTTTTCCACGGATGAAGGTGTTGGCTAGCAGGTGTTGAGACAATGTCTCGTACCAAGCTCTCGGGGCCTGGTGTAAACCATACAGCGCTTTGTCCAGCAAGTAGACCTTATCTTTGTGGATTGGATCGGTGAAGCCCGGTGGCTGACCGACATATACCTCCTCTTTTACCTTCCCGTAAAGAAACGCCAATTTAACATCTAGCTGATATACTTTGAAATTTTTCCATGATGCAAATGCTAGGAAGATTCTGATAGCTTCTAGTCGAGCTACAGGAGCATACACTTCGGTAAAATCTATACCCTCCTGCTGACTGAAACCCTGGACTACGAGTCGAGCTTTGTTGTGAACCACAACTCCTCTATCGTCTCTCTTGCACTTGAACACCCACTTGGTGTTTATCTTCCTCTGACCATCAGGCAAATCCACTAACTTCCACACTCCCAGCTTTTCAAATTGGCTCAGTTCCTCCTGCATTGCATTGACCCAAGAATCTTCAGTAAGCGCCTCTTTATAAGTCCTTGGTTCAACCTGCGAGATAAAACAACTCAATGAGAATTCAGTTTGCAAAGGAGCAACTTTAGTATAAAAACATGTAAGCCCTTTATCAAGTTATCTTCGAGTGCGGACTCCTGTCTGCAATTCTCCAATGATCAATTCCTCTGGATGATATGAAAGAGTTCGTGGCATCATTTCGCCTGGAACATCTACATCACCTTCCAGATTAGTAACATTCTGATTTGCAACTTGTTCACTGACTGGGTTTGTTTGACTTGAAATCTGAATTTGCTCCCCCTCAGAATCTGAATCACCACGATCAAATACTGGCATGTTCTCAGATTCTTGATTATCATTTTGCGCTGACTGATTATCTTGAGCAACTTCATTTTGTTGGACATCATCATGTTCACCAGCATTGCTTGGACCTGCTTCATCATCATTTGATGCTCGTTGTGGTCGTCTTGAATACTCAGCTGGGAACCTTTCCTGCGATTCTTCATACTCTCTTAGAATATCCAACTCATCAAAGAAATCTTCTTCTTCATCCTTATCTTCTTCCATGTTAAACGAATCCCACAATTTATCATAATTAAAACGCCATGAGTCACCGGGATTCTGAGGCGGCATAGTATACCCCTGACACTCAACATTTTGTGCTTCGATGATCTGCTTCATGCTTGGAACAAAGACACGTCTTTGTGGACTTGAGTAACCCACAAATATTCCTTCGATACTCTTTGGACCAAACTTACCAAAAGGCTCTAGAACTGTACAAGGAGACCCAAACGGTTCTAAAAACTTCAGGTTTGGTTTGCGGTTATTGATCAACTCAAAGCATGTCTTGTTGAATTTCTTTACAGTGAGAACCCGGTTGAGTGTATAGCATGCGGCGGAAACTGCTTCTGCCCAAAAATTTATCGGTAGCTTTGAATCAACAAGCATTGTTCTGGCCGTTTTGATTAGCGTCCTATTTTTACGTTCTGCAACTCCATTCTGCTGCGGAGTATACGGAGCACTAAACTCATGCAATATACCTCTTTCATCACAATATTCTTCCATCTTGTTGTTCTTGAACTCAGTACCATTATCACTTCTGATTCTTTTGATACGCCTTTGGTACAGATTTTCAATCTTTCTGAACAACGCCATCAAACTATCAAGCGATTCATCTTTCGACTTCAAGAATGATACCCACGAAAATCTGGAATAATCATCAGTAACCACAAGACAGTGGAGATCCCCTGTAATACTTTTGACGTTTATTAGACCAAACAAATCCATATGTAGTCTCTCTAACGGTCTGGAAACTGAATTGACTTGCTTTTTAGGGTGTGACTTTTTCTTCTGCTTGCCTTTGATGCAACTAATGCACTCCCCTTCCAGATGAAAACCTTTAATATTAACTCCACGAACTAAATCATTGTGCACCAAGTGATTCATTTTTCTAAGATGTAATTGACCCATCTTCCGGTGCCACAACTTCGATTCTTTCTCTGTTGCTCTAGACACAAAACAATGAGCCTGACCCGTGGTTGTAGTAGCTACACTCATGTCCAACACGTACAGATCATTGACTCTTGGTGCCCTCATGATAATCCATTCTTCAGGGATAACAAATTCTGGTTTCAAGATCAAACATTCTTTGTCTGTGAAGTGAGTGGTATACATCCTGTCACAAATCTGTGAGATACTCAGCAGATTATTCTCCAGCTCAGCAATGTAATTAACTCTTTCAAACGTAACAATCCCATTGGATAACGTTCCTTCACCGACAATTCTACCACCTTGATTTCCTCCGAATCCCACGTAACCTCCATTGAAATTTCTAACATCATACAACAATGCAGTCTTCCCTGTCATATGTCGAGACGCTCCACTATCCATAATCCATCTTGAAATAGCTCTCGGAAGTTCCTGCACATATCACAAACAATTCAATAAAGATGCCGATTCATGCTTCACAATTACCAACTAGGAAGCTCCGGCAAGTCAGGTTTTTCATTTAAACAAATTCACCCAAGCCTGACCAGCCTTGGGTTTGACAGTTTTTACCTCAACAGATGGCTCTTCTGGTTTTGACGAACCAGACTCATTGCCTGATCGTGGCTCCTCTAACTTTGACAAGCCAGAATCATTGCCAGAATGTGGCTCTTTTGACTTTGACAAGTCAAATTCATCGCCAACATGTTGCTCCTTTGTTTCTAAAGAAACAAATTCATGGCTAACAACTTTCTTTTTCTTCTCTTTTGTCCTCAGATTTGTATCTGATGAATTCGTTTTGCTTGCCTTTTCAGTTGAGGAAAGCGATTCATCAGAACTTTTTCTCGGATTACCAGTTGTATCCGAGGACAAAATTTTCTCCAAGTATTCTCTTGCCTTCTTTCTCTTCTTCCTCAGTCTGTCTTTCTGCCCCTGTAAAAGCTTCACTTTCTTTTCTTGAACTTTCTGTTCTTGAACTTTCTGTTCTTGAACTTTTGGTTCTTGAACTTTCTGTTCTTTGGGCTTGACATTGACTGGTTTTTTTTGCCAATTTCTGAGAATCAGCCCTCGATCGTCCCTTTGATCTCATTGGGCAATCTCTGGCAATGTGTCCTCTGATGTGGCATTCATAGCACCTTCTTGTTTCGAATCTCTGACTTTGGCAGTTAACAGCATTGTGTCCTTGATAGCCATAAGTGTAACACACTCTGTTATCATACCTCTCACTACTTTCATACCACATACCGTCTTCATACCACACACTTAGATCAAAGCATTGATTTGCCTTGTGGTACTCATGTCTCCTCTTGTATCCTTGATTTAGCATTTGAGCACTGTGGTCAAACCTGCACCACTGGTTACCTACTTTTTGTGAGTTTTTATTTTCAGATTTTTGTGGTTTTTTATAATGATTGGATGACTGAACTGATGAGCTTTTATTTTCATTTTGAAAATTTTTCAAATTTTTAACTTTTTGTTTCTGTTCTACAATCTTCTTAACATGTTTTTGCTTTGAGCATTCACCCATTTCAGTAGACTGCAAAACGGTATTTTGAAAATTTTCTTGTAATTCTAAAAATATTTTTCTTTTCTTTTATTTTTCTTTTTCATCATCAGCTTTGTCATCACAATCTTCAATTTTGACTTTGTCAAAATTTGTGACATTGTCACTTGTTGGAACAGAATTGATCGGTTTTGGACAAACATGTGATGTAGAATTCACAAAACCTTTCAATTTATTCTCAAGCTCATTAATTTTATTCCGAGCAATTTCAGCTTCATTTTCAAGCCGAATGATTTTCTGAAGATGAGAATTTATTTCAATCTGTTTTTCAAGATTATTTTTAAAAATAACAGATTTTTCATCTTCTAAAACCTTTATTTGACTTTGAAAATCTTTTTCAATCTTTAATTTTTCATTTTCAAAAATTTTTCTTTTTCTTTAAAATTTTTGTTTTCTAATGACAAACTCTCAACATTCTTCAAAATTTTGTCATTTTCAGATCTCAGTTTTTCACAATTCAAGCGCAACTCCAGAATCTGTTCATTATCAGCTTTCTTCTCGTCTTTCAAAGCTTTGTTTTCCAATGTCAAATTCTCCACATCTTTCAAGAGATTGACATTTTCTGCTTCGGATTTTTTGCATTTTGAGCACACCACTTCATATTTTGAAGTTTCATTTTTCTTGGACTCTTCAATCTCTTTTTCTTTTTCTTTCTCTTCTCCATTTCCCCACCATTTCCTTTGCCAGTAATCATCTTCTTCTTTAAACTCTTTGATTATGGTTTCCAAATCAAGAGTGTTATGATCAATAGCAATGTTTCCATAGGGGTCAAGATAACATTCTCTGTCTGGATCCCATCTTTTTGCTCTTTTTGCCTCAGAAAAGATACCAGGTATTCTGATTAATCTGTTCGTGGCCAACATCTTTCTGTGATTATACTTCTGTTCTTCAGTTCTGTTGTCTTTCCAAGGAACAAATTCAGATTTTGCCATAATTTTATATCCTTGAATTATCTCAAAATCACCTACAAACAAACAAACAAACAAACAAATGATCAGTTTAAACGAACTGAATACGTAAAAGTGTGTGTTGATGAACTAAATCTAAGACTCGTGTCGAAGATTTGCGGATTTGTTCAAAGTAGTTCGGGTGAAATCACTGAATGAATTTTATCAGATGAATTGTTGGACCAATGAAAACCATTGTTCTTAAACTCTAAAAACCGAAACACTTACTTAATCAACATTCTCATGCAGCTAGACATGTTCTATATTGAATTCAGGAATCTTTATATCAACACAGGCTAATGAAACCAGACAACTGTTTATCACATGCAATTTGTATGCAATCAAATAACAATCAATGCCTCACATGCAAACTCTTTGATCGAGACACTTGAAAATTTTTGTCAAAAGTAGCCGACAATCTTTTAGACAAATTGATGTTATTAAAACTATGAGTTCCACGTGATTGGGCCACCAACACTTAAAACTAATTGGGCCGAGATACACAAGCAATTAATAATGATTCACATGAACTGCTCACTTGTATCAAGACACAATTTATAATCTGTACAGAGCAATAAATGTGTCGGTTCAAATGATCTGATTGGGCCAAAATAACCACTAACAAATGAAATCACATGGGCCGGTGTAATCACATGTAACTTTGATTTAATCAAGTAGATTTATCTAGTGGTCGACAAACTTGTTCAATGCAATATGCTGATTGGGCCGTAAATTGTTAGTAGACTTCCCACAATTTTTACTTTTACACTTTTGATTGTCTGATTGGGCCGTTCAATTAAAGGCCTGAATGATGTTTCACATAAAACTCCAATTTCAAAATGAATGTTTTGTCTCGTTTGAAACTACACCACTTTCAAATGGATACAAGTCTCAAACGAACAGTTTTTAAACGGTTAGACACTTTCAAACGGAAACCACTTTCAAACTTGAACTCTCAAACGTGAACTTTCAAAAGTGAACTTTCAAACGTGAACTTTCAAACGTGATACAAGTCTCAAATGGAATAGTCAGTTTTCAAACGTAAAGCCAAGCTTCAAACGGATGACGTCAGCTTTTAACGAACAGTTTCAAACGGATTAAGTGTTTTCGATCAATTTTAGGTCGAATTTTAGTTCAAAACTTTCAAGGATTCGTTATCACTGTATTTCGTTTGATATATGAAAGTTTTAGGCCATTTTAACCGTAAACACTTGTTCGAATCGGAAAAGAAAGGTAGAAGTGAGAGAATCCGAAATAATCAAGCTGAATTTGGTATGAACTCCTCGTCCTGAGCTCTGATACCACTTGTTGGATCGTGTCCGTGACCCTAAACAGTCAGTAAAGGTAGTTCATCTTCGTTTACAGAGGCGAAATCAAAGTAAACAAAGTCACAACAGCTTGTTCCTTTCAATCTTTCTCTATTACTGAATTTCTGAGCTTTTACAATGAATTCTGACAAAAATCCGGCAGCACCTTCGCTCACACACACAACTGCTCCGTTTCAAATGAGACAACACACAACCTATATATAGGGCTAGCCATTCTGTTTGAACTTGACACATCCATGTTCAAACGGAACCCTGTTCAAACGGACTGACATGTTCAAACGGATGAACATGCCTCAAACGGACTGTTACTTTCAAACGGACTGACCATCCTCAAATGGAATCCCTATCTAAAACATGACCAAACCCTAATTTAATCACTGTTGTGCACTCATTTAACCTATCTAGACATAAGACTCGATAAGACGTAGTCAGCAGACATTCAGTGCACCAACACTAAAATGCGCTCAGGTTATATCATTGTACTAAAGACATTCATTCTCAGTCGTAAATCAAACTAACTTTCTCATATATTGATAAGATCTTATATATATTATAAGATCGTTTTACCACAAACTCTTTTCAAAACCAACGAATCATTTTCATTACTAAACTTCTTTTAAGAATCAACGTTTTCACAAGAACCTCCAAATTTCAAATTTCATATTTTAATGCAAGATCATTTGAAATAATACGAACTTATTATTTACAACGAACTTTTATACATCGCTTGATACGTCACTCAAATTTCTAAGCACGTGGGCAAGAAGACTTCATGGGGACCAACAACCTTCAACTTACGTAAATCTTCTTTTAAAACAAAAGTAGCATTTCCATTCCTTACAAAATACGTTATGTATAACCCATAAGTACCTTATATTCTTTTTACATTTATAGACTAGAATCTACATTACTAGTCAAACTCAATCTATTTCGATTCGGTAAACTCAACGTTTCGCTTAAACAACTATACACGCTTACCGTCGTACACCTTTTAGTCAATATCACACGACAACTTCACGTATCATTCGTTTTACACACCCACAACTTCTTGATCATTTTACAAGCTCAAATTCGTTGTATTCGATTTATTTCTTACACACAATTGTCATTACTTATACCTACTTACATTCATGCTGATTCACTTTTTCATGTTCATACTCATATGTTCCATGTTCATATCAACATACTTATTCATACTTATACTATTATATATATTCATACGCATGCTTACATTCATACTCATGGTTTATACATTCGTACCCGTACGCGAGCAGAATCCGAGGGATTCGCTTACGTGGGTCCTATACATGCTTATATACTTCATTCGTACCCGTACGCGAGCGGAATCCGAGGGATTTGCTTACGCGGGTCCCATACATGCTTAAACATAAACATGCTTATATACGACATTCTTATACGTACTCATTCTTATTTTTATTTTTTATTTTTTTTAATTTTTTTTCCGAATTTATGTATACCCTAATTCATACGCAACTAGTACAAGCTATGTGGATCATGCGAGGATCAATATAATCGCGGGTGCACACGGGATTATAGTGATAAGCGCATGAGAATCATAGAGTGTACTACTGTGTATGGTGAGACACGGAACATAACATGACACCGAATAACGAAACGGACGTCACATGGCCAAAACATGGTGGATACGCCGCTGGTACTTCCTATATATAAATGTTTTCATCATGTTACCAAACTCTCGTGAAACGTGCCATGAGAAATTTAGTGTTTTGTAGACCTACCTAGACCTAATACGTAAACTTTAAACAACTCCAAACGCATTATATACGATTATCCACGACGAGGCCTCATTCTTAACGCACTACTTTCGTCTATCTGATACTTATGTTATCCTTATACTCATAATCGTTATTTAGATCAATCGTTCACCCTTATACACCCATTAATCTTCGTTGCCCTTCTTACAAGCCTCAATTTTTTTAAACAATCCTCTTCGGTTTGCCAAAACCCTTTTAAGTCTTCCTTATGAATAAATTTCGGGACGAAATTTCGAAAAAGGAGGTGAGACTGTAACGCCCCGTATTTTACGTATTTCCATGTAATAATAATAATAATAATAATAATAATAATAATAATAATAATAATAATAAATTACGACAACTCTCTAAATTTATCGGGCCACCCAAACACGGGGATTGGGCGTTGGCCTTGGGCCCAAGCCCAAAACCCACTAATCAAACCCTACCTATCTAAAAGTTAAAAACCCTATCTCTTCACTTGGAGATCAGCCGTGCATACTGTGTTTCCCCTATTTTTTCTTTTGTCTGCAACTCAAATACACACACACACTCCTCAGACAAAACACACAAATACCTCCTTCATCTTCCTTCTTCACTTGGAAACCCTAAAACCATTCACACACATCTACATCTTCACACTCTCCTCCCCCATTCCCTTATCTCGATAACTGGTCGTCGCCGGAGCCGGTATCCCGGTCGAACACACACACCACGACAGCACCCCCTCCCTCTCCGATCTGAACTCTGACGCGGCGGTGGCTCTGCCGACGGCTGCTCTCATTCCTCCGATAATCACACTCACATCCCTTGCTCCTCCCTACAACTCTGACAAACAAAAAAAGCCGGCCACCACCCTCTGGTGATGGCACACGGAGGTGAAAACGCAGGAAGGAAGAGAGAGAAAGCGAGATAGGAGAGAGAGAAACGACGAAAGCAGAAGCAGCGCCGCTCACGGCGGCGGACGTACTGGTCGACGACAACAAGGGCAGTGGTTTTTGGGTTCTGTTCTTTTTCGGCTCAGGTTCAGTTGACACCAGGTCAACGTGGTCGCCATGGTTCCGGTAAGGGTTAGAGCATATTTCGTTTAAACTTCAGTTTAGTTCAAAATTTGTTTCTGTTTTGGGTTATATTTCATTCTGTCGCGGTTCAAAGACAGGTTCGGGTTTACTGTTGTGTGGTTTGTTTTAGGTCCGGAGACACCGATGTCAGCGACAACGGTGGCGGCTGGCTCGGGTTGTTTTTGGTGTCTCGGGTCAGACTCGGTTGTCATGGTTAACACCAGTCAAACCGGTCAGGCTCGATGTCCGGTTCAGTGTTCGAGTCAAAGTCGGTCAGACTTAGTCAAATGGTCAGTTTTTATTGTCGGGTCATTGAGTTAGACGCGAGATGGAGCATTACATTGACGCAAATTTTTTCAATTATATTGTCATATATAATTTTGTTATCGCAAAACCGCACTTATATAATTTGTAAACTTACATGGAAAAATATATACATAATCATATTGTTTAGTTTGTTGTTGAATTTTGACAAATATAACGACGGCTTGTGTTGTCGCGATCGTCCAAAAATAGAGTAAACTCTGCCCGTTTTCATAAAATTTCATGAAACGATACGCGTTTAATTATAAAACGAAACGTTTCGGATTCAAATAATTTTTTATTATAACATTAAATATAAGCGTATATTTGTTTTCGACAATACTTCTATAATTTTCTTACGGAATTAATTTAGAATTAATACATAACTACATAAACTGTATGTGTGTATATATAAATACATATATATATATATATCAACAAGTTATACTTTATATTCCACTTCAAATCCTCCGTCATTAACTCCGTTTACTCATGCACCATCGTTTGCCCATATAGGGTGACCTCGGTGTTCCATTCTCCTAAACTCATACACTCGTCAACAATTGGATAATCGGAAGACTTAGCAATTCTGTGAGTATACTCGCAACCCCCTTTTTATGTTTACCACTTTTGGGGTGTAACATGTTTAACTATTAAACTACACTTAAACTTATTCTTTATGCAATGCACGAAAACAATCCTTATACATGAATACTATGTTGTTATACTTGATGCTTACGTGGACCATACTTATGTGATATGTTTTAGTCATTAGCTTTCACGAGCCTCCATTTGACATGTATAGCGCTATAGGAGTAACGCACCGCCCATAGACCAGTGGTCATGTTGAATTATATCATTTTGCGTAAACAGAGGGTTGACTAGAAATATTGCATGCCATGTTATGTTGATCTTGTATAAACTAAGTTGCCATGTGGATTCGTTTTAAACTTTTATACTTATACTTATTCATAAACTTGTATACTCGCCTTTGCTTTTGCATTGAATTGTATTTTAAACATGTTACAGGTTGAGGATTGATGATGCTATGAAAATGGACTAGCAAAGATGCCTAGATACTCACTTAGACGTTTAGGTTTAAAGTGTTGTATCAATTTTGTTATTGTCCTGTTGAACAATGTTGTTATTTAAGTTTCTTTGTAATATTTGACAATTTTGCTATGAAATTAAATCGGTTGAATTAAATATTGTCACAAATAGTGTTATGAAGTCTCTTACAATCTCGAACTAGTCCCACTCCGATGTTTCCGCCATTGGTTGGGGTGTGACACATCAACCCGTTGATCGTCGTCACACTTGTTGAGTTTTAAACCTTGCTCCATAGGAAAAGCACTAGGACAGCAACCTCACATTCCACTAACATTCAGAAAATCAAGTGTGTATTTTCGTTGACTTAGAACGAGCCCTTCTTTAGTGCATGCCACCTCGATTCCCTATTAAATATTTTAGCACCCCAAGATCCTTGATGCTGAATTTTGTATTCTAATAGTCTTTAACTTCTTGGATTTCGTCGAGGTCATTTCCAGCGAGTATTACGTCATCAACATATATAAAGGCTGTGACATAAGTGGTATTGCTCTTGTAGATAAACAACGAGTGATCGGCCTTTGTTGTCTTAAAACCAATCTCGGTTAGTGGAACTGTAAACTTTTGGTACCAATCCCTAGAGGCTTCTTTAAGGCTGTATAAAGACTTTCTCAGTTTGCAAACACATGTTTCTTCATCTTTGCAGAAACCTTGTAGAATTTTCATTTATACATCTTCTTCGAGATCGCCATGTAAAAAGGCGTTATTAACATCTAATTGGTGAATAGCCCATCCCCTTTTTATTGTAACCGCTAGCAAAGTTCGAACAATAACCAACTTTGCCACCGATGCAAATGTTTCATGGTAATCCACACCTTCCATATGTGTATAGCCCTTTGCTACCCATTTGGCCTTGTACCGTTCTACTTCACCATTGAGTTTGTACTTGACTTCAAAAACCCATGTCGGATCATTAGCCTGCTTTTCTTCCGGCAACTCTTGCAAGATCCATGTGCCATTCTTTTCAAGGGCTTTGACCTCCTTTTGCATGCCTCGACCCACCTTTTGTCTTAGAAAACTTGCTTGAAGGACTTGGGCTCATTGTGTATTTCAATGGAAGATAAAAAAAAGCTTTATGTGATTCCAAAAAATTATTATAAGTGACAAAATTAGTCAAAGTGTGTGATGTTGAGGATTCTTGATTGTTGTTGGGTTGTGCATGGTCGAGAGATGGGGGAAGATCAACTTTGAAGTCAGAAAAATGCTTCGGGTGTTTAATGTTTTGCTTTTTTCTGGCTGGCATGAGGTTTTCAACTAAGGTTTCATTGGGTTCAACATTTATAGGGCCATTATTTGTCCCTTTGTTGAGGCTATTGTTAAGGCTTTCATTCCGCCTTCAGGTCCATCTTCATGCCCATCACTAAAATATATAAATTTGCCTTCTTCAATGTTTTGGTTTTCAAGGTTTAAAGCCAATTCCGGTTCTACAATGGGATCAGTCACCTGCATTGGTATGTTAGTTTCTGGTCCTATGCCTAGATGGGTGGGGTCATCTTCGGCATCCCATATATCAGGAAATTTAAAAACTTCTTCCTCGTGTTCTGGATGCGCCAACATTTTGTAAGGATATACGGTCTCAATAAGCTTTACATCTTACCTCCATGATACCCAAGAAAACACCTAATCTCCCCATTTCTTCAAACTTGTCCCCTTTCGTTTCCGTATTTCTGTAAGAAGCGAGACAACCAAAAACCCTCATATAATCATAATCAGGCTTCTGATTTTACAACACTTCATGGGTGTTTTTGTCACACCCCCAAAATACCACATGCGGGAACCCCACTAGATGTGTGACATACCAGGATCTAGCCACCAATCACATTGAACTCATAATAATATTTCAAATAAAAACTTGCATTCATTATAATAAAGTGTTACAAAACATTTATTAAACTTGACATGTTCAGCGGAAGCATAAATCATTTGTTACGTTTTTCATAATCTATGCGTTTGTAAGCCATTAGATGTGTCTCGTGATTCCATGTATCTCGACCCATGACCACTCCAGCATTCCAGATAGCAAGTTCCCAAAACATGTACCTATAGACCTGCAAGCATGCAGAAAAGTGTATCAGACAACGCTGGTGAGTTCAAAGTTTGTTAATACGTTTAGTTACCAGATATGAGCTTAAAACATTTCACATATTTGATGTTGTTAATAATTCGATTACCGCCGATGGCTCCAGATTATTTGCCCTATTCCCCAATGCCTCTATCAAAGCAATGGTCAAGACTGGGGTCATTAGTTCACACCCGTCCTCCCCGGTACGGTGTGAGGGTGCCAAACCTAAATAGCGCTATTAACTAATACCCCGTTGCCTCCCTGGCAACAAATTGGTAGAAGGGACTTAAATGATAGATATGAGTGTATTAACCAACATCCCAAGTTTAACATTCCAATAAAACCCAATAACCCAACATTCCTCCCCGAAACGTTTACAAGATGTCCCTCCCTGGGACGCATGCTTGGAAAAAGAGCAGTGAACTCACCTTAGATTTGCTCGGTATTTAACAAGTTACCCGTTCTGATTAATCAACCAACCCTACCGTGGTTACCAATCAAGATCAGTTTCATAATTAACCAAGTCACATATATTACACAGTTCGCATTCATCACAGGGTCAGTTTCATAATTAACCAAGTCACATATATTACCCGTTCCTACACTTATCAGCGTAACTTTTCTAACGGTCGCACGCTGCCACCATACGATTCCTGATCTGAACGATTTTCTTTGAAGTTTTAAATACAAGTTCTGGACCTGTGATCTGGCTGTCACCCACTTCAGCCCAACAGAGGGGTGAACGACATTTTTGTCCGTACAATGCTTCGAATGGAGCTGCCTGGATACTGGTATGGTAACTATTGTTATAAGAGAACTCTATCAAAGGCAGATGTTTCTCCCAACCCTTTCCAAAATCAATCACGTACGCTTGTAACATGTCCTCAAGTGTCTAGATGGTTCGATTAAGCTGACCGTTTATCCTACGGTGATAAGCGATGCTCATGCCTAAACGTGAGCTAAGGGTGTTGTGTATTGCTTGTCATAAATCAGGTATAGATCAAAATCAGAGGTAACAGAAGTTGACACCTCGTGCCTAAAAGCCGCCTCTCCCAGAGGAATACTCACAAACTGTGAAGACTCGTCAGTTTCCTTGTTTGCAAGAAAGTGTGCTGGTTACGTGAGACAATCAATGATCACCCAGGTGATATCTTCTCCGTTTCGGGTTTCAAGTGGATTAGTGACAAAATCCATTGCAGTCTGTTCTCATTTCCATATGGGTGTTTCCGGTTGCTGACCCAAACCAAAGGGTTTCTGATGTTCCACCTTGACTTTCGCACAAGTCAAACTTCGCTCACATACATTGCTATGTGGGCCTTCATTGCCCGGTCATCAGTACAAGGTTTATAGATCCTAATATCTCTTATCAAAACCCAGACTACCAGGATATTGTGGCCGGTGTGCTTCGCTCAACACAAGTTTCCCTACGATTGTCGTATAGTGGGATCCCTATTCGTTCCATGAAGTAGCGAATATCGCCCGTCTTACCAAAAGTTGCTCCTCTATGCCCCGCCTGGACCCATCTTGAAAATTCCCTTCCTTCAGCGCTTCGATTTTTAGACAGGGCAAATCTGATCGGGTAGACTAAAGTCGATGGTGAGCTGGAGGCTCATACGTGTTTAGGTTCCATAGTCGAAATCATTCAAAAGTTCCATCCAGCGATGCCACCACACTTTTAGCTCTTTCGATAAAGGGTACACGGGAGGCTCTTGTGATCGGTCTAAGCAGTGCATTTGATACCGTCCAAGTAATGCCTCCAACTCCAATCCAAAGACCATGGCTTCCACCGCAGGTTGTGACTCATGCAATCCTTCTTGTAAATCCACCACGTAAGTCATCACCTTCTCTTGTTGCATCAACGTGAAACTGGGACTCTGATTCGAATCATCATAGTATGCCACCAGATCACCCGTACCCTCGGGTAAAGACGATGCTCAGTGCATTGTAGAGTTGGATTTCAAAAGCTGAAAAGACATTCTCCTGTTTTGTCTCCCATGAATACACAGCACCCCGCTGTGCTAAAGAGGTTAAAGTTGCGCAATCTTTGAAAATCCCGCGATAAATCTGCGATAGTATCTAGCGAAACCAAGGAATTGCTGTATCCTCGAAGGGATCTTTGGTGTCGATCAGTTTATAACAAAATGGGTCTTAGTGAGATCCACATGTATTCCCACTTCGTTGATTATATGACCAAAAATGTACCTCTCGAATCCAGAAGTTACCTTTAACAAGACTTCGCGCGGAGTGGCTCCTCCCTCAGGAGCTCTAAAATAAGATACATATGCCACCCATGTTGTTCCTTTCTCCTGGTAATGATTCAAAACATCATCAACAAACACGGTCGATTCGTGTGATCCATAAAGCTGCTGGTGTGTTGATTAACCCAGAGGTCATGGAATACAAAGTCGCAATGGCTGCATTGCGTTCGATATGCCGTTTTAGGAACATTCTCCCCTTGGACTTCCATCTGATGATAGTTCATTCGTTTGTCAATCCTCTTATAGGAGCTTGACCCTCGCAACTGGTCAACAAGTTGTCAATACATGGTCGAGGCGGACGGTTCTTGACTGTCACCTTGTTGAGTTCTCGATAGTCAGTACACATACGAAAAGGCTTATCTTCACGGATATGACTAGGTCTCCCCAAAGCAAAAACTAGGTCTGGCAAAACTCCTGTCCAACAGTCCCTGTAGTTAATTAGACAATTCTTGCAACCCTCCTGGCGCAAGACGGTAAGGACTACAAGAAATCAGGGCTGCCTCTGGCGTGAGATCAAACTAAGATTCTACCTAACAGTTGTTGAAGTAAACCTGAAAGTTCCTCGAGTAGCACACTGAGAGGAACCATGAACCATGGGTGGATCCTCGCTCATCTTTTCCAAAGCCTTAACATTAGTAA
>JARYGA010053790.1:0-28222 GCA_030545235.1 Helianthus tuberosus
TGTTAATATGATTACTGGGCGCTGCAGCCATCTCCTGGGCCTGGGTTCCGGGTGGGTTCTAAAGGCCCATTTTGGTCTGACCTCAATCAGGTGTGGTTGCAAGGCTTGGCTAAACGGTCGAACTAATAGGATCTTTTGGAGTCATGGATTTTGGTGTATATTGCCTCATGTGAATAGGCATTTTTGCAAAGGTTTCCACAAAACTTGGTTAGGATCCATAGTTAGTGTCATGTCTGAAAACGTTAGGTATTTTTGAACCCCAAAAAGGGGAAGAATGATCTCTTATTTTTGGTCCTCGAAGTATGTTTTGGGGAGTCTAGGGGGTATGCCCCTTTGATGTTGTAATGTTTTTCATTGGTTTTATGATACGTTTGTCCGCCCTTTACCCCCAAAAAAAAGAAAAAAAAAGAAGTAAAAATCTCTACCACCTAGCTATAGCTGGAATGTTGCAAAAAAACGAGCTACATATCTTAGTAAGATCTTTAATATGTTATACATCCAAAAACACACACATCATAACAATCTTTTTTTAGAATAGCTAACTCATGTATTCTAATCAAACTATTAAATTTACATATTTATTCCACCACCACCAAAGAAACAACCTTTTTCAACACTTTATAAACATTATTCCTAACAATTTTTTTTTAAATAGCTAACTCATTTATTCTAATCAAACTATTAAATTTACATATTTATTCCACCACCACCAAAGAAACAACCTTTTCCAACACTTTATAAACATCCAAAGACACTTTGTTTATATAACAACAAATCAACAATAATTAGTAATAATATTATAGTTGTTTAAAAACCATGAAAGTCCACGAAAGAAGTTGTCGGTGTCCTTTTATTTTAAGTAATTGCATAAAGCGTATATATTGTTTTGTACATCCTGTGCACCCCTTTGTTGAATTTGGGGCTCCTTTTTATTCAACTTGCTTTATTGCTTTAATAATTGCGACTCCAATGCATATGCATCCCCTTTTTGATTTTCCATATTTCAATATCAGACGCGTTTTTAGGGTCTCGATCCGTTTTGGGACGCAGTAAAATATATATAATTACACATATATATATAGGCCGGTTAACAGTATTCCTTAACATATGATGCGTACGAGATGAAATTATGCACATAAAACTCAAAACTCTAATGACGCATTGTTGAAAAACCATACGTCACGCATGTTGAAAACCATAATCACGCATGTACAAAATCAGATATCACGCATGGGGTAAAAAATAATCATGCATGTTATAAAACTAATCACACATGTTATAATTTCATCTCGTACGTATTATACATTAAAGAATATTGTATTTTATACTTTCACTATATATATATATACACACACACTTTTTTATAATTTCTATACAATTTTATTAACTTGAAAAACATTTTTATATATTATAATGCATTGTTTATAACTCATAATATAAGACATATGTATTAAGTATTTTTTTTTCTGCATAGATATAGCAAGCATGTAATTACACATTACATGCTATAATCACGTAATATATATTAACATAATGCATATGATTTTACACAATTATATATATAATTACGCATAATAGAACACGCTTTTTTAAGGAGACATTAAAAATATATAGAAAAACTATACTCAGGTTACAAAAAAAAAAAAAAAAAAAAAATGCTTGATTTTATGGTGCAAGTTTTTTAAGAAAATTATGAAGTAAAATATTATCTGTGTTTAATTTTGTTTTGTTTTTTGTTTTTTTTTTTTGAAATATATAAAAAGTCAACAATTGTTAACTACGAGATTACACTGCCGTTCGTTTCCCATTCCTGGTATCCAAAGGAAGATGGTTTACTCGGTTATGCTTCTAACATGTTGGACGATTTAGAAAGCATGAAATGACTATGTTTTTTAAGCGAATAAACCGACTATCCGAAATGTTATTAGTGAAGTCAAAGTGCATGGGTTGCTAACTTGTTGTGGATTAAAAGCCGTGCTAAGTCTGTCCATGTGGAGGAGTCTAAGTCGGAGAGCCTTCAAGGTTGTATAATGTTATTTTTGTAATTTATTATTTCGGTTGTATTGCTGGTTTGACTAGCGTTTTGCTATTGTTGTCGTCAATAAACTTCGTCTTTTAAAAAAATCTCTTTTTGATCAAGGATCCAAAATTACTCATTACGCTTCAACCTATTGTTTCCATATTATTCTATCATAGTTTTCAGTCTATTTACGTCTTGGATTAAATAAGACTAATTAAATATGTCTACGTCTATATAAATATAAATATTGTTGGTTTGACTAGTGTTTTGCTATTTTATAGTCAATAAACTTCATCTTTCAAAAAAATTCTCTTCTTGATCAAGGGTTCAAAATAACTCATTACGCTTCACCCTATTTTTTCCGTATTATTCTATCATAGTTTTCAGTCTATTTACGTTTTGGATTAAATACGGCTAATTAAATGTGGTGTTGTTTGTTTAGATCTTAATGAAGCTATTAATGGTTCAGACTTCTTACTGATTCAACACTTAATGGTTTAGACTGTTAGTTTTGCAAGCAGATGTCCGAATAATTAAGACATTTGTCTCTGAATAGTTAAGCATTATACTTAGTCTGAATAGTTAAGACCTTTTATCTGAATTAGCCAGACATTTGCCTCTGAACGGTTAGTAATTATACTAACTTCTTAATGGTTCAAACATCTTACTGATTCAACACTTTACTTACTCATTTAAAAGTTTCCAAATAGCTCCTATGTCTACGTCTCTATAAGACTATAAATATATAAATACACAAATATAGAGATGTCCATTGTTGCACACAAATAAAGAAATAATAATGGATGAAATCTTTTTGGAATATTTTCTTACGTAATACATTCAGTCATATAATGATATAATCGATTTCACCCGTTTTAACAAATAACAAAATTAAAACGCTGTTAAAAGCAAAATTAAAATGGTGTTCTTTTCACCCTCACGTCTTTTAAATATTCATGTCTTTTTTTGGCATTATATTCTACTGTTATAATAATATATCACTTTAAAGAATATTCACCAATAAAAAAGTAGAAAAAACTTCTAAATTCAATATATTATACTTCTTATTAAGTATGATTAAATGACGGTGAAAATGATTTATATTTTATATTGACAAGTTTATTGTACCCTACAAAAAGTCATACATCAAATTCAAAACTTCTAAATATATATACGCACTTTTTAACTGAAAATGGGATATCTTCATCAATTTAAAATTTAAGTATTTTTAAACATCATGTGGCCAAAAGGAAACACGAGTAAATACAAATACGTCTTTGTCATATATTAATTTTGATGTAATTTTACTGAATAGATTTTTGTTTTCTTTTATGGACAATGATATTTTCAACAGCCATAGAATATAATTACTACATCATACAAAGATTCTTAATGTTTTTTCAACCCTTATGTAATTCCTTTTTTAAATGAATAAACTAGTATTCAAACTTACTTCAATATTCGAGAACAAGCTTTTAAACCCAATTCCCTAGTTGCTTCAACAATAACCGTACCCAGGAAAAATTCTATAAATATAACGAAGCTACTAGTAGGGTCTGAGAAGGGTAAGATTAGGCAGACCTTATCTCTACCCCTGGAGATAGAGAGGATGCTTTCAGAGAAGGGGGGGAATTGTAAGTTTTTGATGGTAAGTTGGTAAATGGTTGGAAGTTATATGTAATATCTAGTGTTATATGTGTATGGCACTTTATATAATGTGTTGGGGTATTCGGGAGCCATAACTAGTTCAAAAATAATAAAACAATGTTTCTGGCAAAAATTTGGTGTCCCGGGTAATGTCCGGTTGTTCGGTTAGATACCGGTTCGTTAAAGTGCTAAGTTATTCCGTATAGTGTCTTTTATGTAACTATTTGTAACCCTTTTAATTCTCAACACTTAGGAAAGCATTCAGGACCATTTAGTCAATTTTCTGCACAATACTAGTATGTTAAAAAGCTGAATTTTGCTGAAAAATGCAGAATTCTGCACTTAAAGTGAGTTTTAGGCACTTTCCGGCACTCAAGCTATCACCTAGTGACGCAGTTTTATGGTCCTCACTTCCCTACATACCATACTAGTGTAGTACCTTGTCCCTGGCCCATACTGGGTCTCAAAACACTGTCTGTCTATGTACTGGCACTGTCAGTATATTTCTGAGTTATCCGCTCACTGTGCTAACTGTGCTTTGTGCATCAAGTATGTCACTAAAGTTTGTCTGTGATAATGATGTGACATTATGCAATATGTGATGCACACGTATGTATGATGCAGTAATCAGAAAGCAATTAAGTAATTTAGCACAGTCATCAAGCACTTAATTAATATTAATTAATTGTACGGATACCTGGTTTAATGAGGGTTGACATTCAGCTCCAACGAACAGCGGAAAAACAATAAATACACACACACATATATACGTATATATATAGGATAAAGATCATTACAGAACACTAATTATTACGAGAACAAAAAGAACAAATCTAAATCACTAAATTTTGGGATTTAAGGTTCATATTTCTTAAATTTTATGTTTCTTAGATTCATATATGTATTATATATATACATAAAAAAGTCATATATTTTCCCTACACATAATATACAATACATGTAGGTAATTTAGCCTACACATAACCTGCATGTGTGTAGGTTATTTAAAAACTGAAAATTTTTCATATTTTGTTTTAAATTCTAGTGTGATAAATAATAAATCTTACATTTATAACGTTTTCATTTACTTTTTAGGTTTTTAGGATTGAAAAAATGAGTGATTCATTTTGTTCTGCGTGTTCTCGTAATATTTAGTGTTCTGCATAGAACCTTCCCCTATGTGTATATACGTATATACATAAATATATATATATATATATATATATATATATATATATATATATATATATATATATATATATATATATAATTAGTGTGAGGTTCATTAGGGAACACTAAAAAAATGGGGAACCGGGGAACACTTTTAAAAATTTAACTTAACATGTTAAAAATCAATTTTAAAAAAAAATCGACGCTTCTCCTTATAAATACTTGTAGAAGCATTTTTTTTAAAATCAAAAACTAAAAATATTATAAAAACAGTTAAAAAAGAGGCTAAATTTTTTTTACAATTTTTTTTATTTCGAATAGTTTCTACCCGTTTTATAAGAAAAAACGCTGATTTTTATTAAAAAAAAAAGTGATTTTTAACATGTTAAGTTAATTTTATAAGATATATATTTTTTAAACATTTTTTTTATATTTTTAGTTTTTGATTTTTTTTATTAAAAATGTTTCTACATGTATTTATAAGAAAAAGTGCCGAAAAAAATTTGAAAAAAAATAATTTTTAACATGTTAAATATAAATTTTTAAAAATGTTCCTTGGTTCCCCACTTTTTTAGTGTTCCCAATGAACCCTACCCTATATAATTATATACTAAAAAATGATGTTACCAAGGAAGCATAGGAAGTGATGAAAAAAGTAACATAGTAAAATAGATTCACATAAGGCATCCTAGGGCAACAAATAGACCTAGATACATGAAGATAGGAAATCATTGACCCTAAAACATAGGTAAAACTCGTCTATACCCCCTAAAGGTCATTAACATTTATCATATGTCTCTACGAACTTCTATCCTCAACTATGTCCCGAGAGAGGCGCAAATCTATCAAATCTTGCCTGATTTTCTCTTTCCAAGTCAATTTTGGGCCTACCGCCACTCCTCCTTCCCTCCACATTGATGGTTTCCACGGCTCTAACTGCCGCCATTGTTTGCCTCCTATTTAAATGCCCAAACCACCTTAATCTTTCCTCCTTCATCTTATCCGAAATACTAGCAACTCCTAACATTTCCCTAAAAACCTTATTCCTTACTTTGTCTAACCTTGTATGCCCACACATCCACCTTAACATCCTCATCTCTGCTACCTCCATCTTTCGCGCTTGTGTTTTGTCACACCCCGATATTTCCACGTATTACCGGTGGGCCCGGTGGGGAGTATCGTGACGTAGTTGATATCATCATAGTCAAATAATCACAGTTCAATGCACAGCGGAAGTCTAAAGTAAATATATTACAAACCGATTCAAAAGTAACATCAATATTACAATTGGATTGTAAGATGGATCCACAGGCGGATCTTAAAACAGAAAGATAAACACTGTTCAACAGACTTTAGACGTCTAGAACTTGCAAGATTCCCTATTAATGCCCTGAGCTCCCAGCCAATTACGTACAGTACCTGTCACTTAACCTTTTTGGAAAATACGTCAGTTTACACTGGTAAATACAATTAACTGACTCATTTTAAAAATGTTTTAAAAAATTGATTTGAATGCACAAGGCACAAAATATCTTTAATAACTTGGGACAATTATATAAAAATAATCTTGTATACAGATTTATATGTTCGTTATACATTCAGGGCCCGATGTTAGAAACCGAGTCAAGATTAACAGACACACCACAAGTATAGGCCCACAAGAGAGTGAGATACCGTTTCCCTTATGCAACTGTCAGGTGTATGCCTACACCCCGTGCTTAAGACGTGGCCATTTCTTAATAATGATGCCAAGGATATCCGGGACATGGTCATTAACCCCCAAAGGCTTTATTTCAAACAAGACAGATTAAAACGGGTTACCTCAATAATTTAATCACAATCCAATTAAACATTTAATACCCGACCAAGCGGTATTATTATAATACCGTATCACAAGCCCGTATAGGAAAAATAAGTTAAAAGTATTTACCTGAGCTTAAAATGCAATTTATACTCAGCCGTATATTCTAATCAGCAAGCACAAGTACCTCTACTGGGGCTCTGAATCTGGAACGAAGGTTTTATTAACCTATTAGATTCCTAACCGGTCTTATTTAAGTTGTAACTTAGACCGGTTAGTTTTAACGAAAGGTTTTCGGTTCAAAACGCAAGATTAAGCGAAGACCGGATTAGAATGTAATTTAGACCCGACAAGTATGGAGACTTGTATAATATGGGTAAACTAAACACATTCTGAATTTTGAAGCAAAAATGATAAGGTTTGACCCGTTTCGATCAATTTATGTACACTAGTTACATAAACCGTTCCGAACGCGAATAATGCATAACGGGTAACCAAATGTCACACCCTATCTTTTGTGGAAGCGTATGGTGTGTGACTGGTTTAATATCATTGCATTCAGTCGTAATAAACAACTACATGATTAAAACGATGTTCATCCATTCATAAAATTTGAGTATTACAAACACTTGTTATTTAAGTTTTCAAAACACGACCTTCGACAAGGTTACAAATCAACAAAAATGGATGACGTCTAAACTTGAAGTCTACTTCTAGTTATGATACATGCGCCCAAGATCCATCCTGTCACCTGAAATACATGTAATTTTGGAAAACATCAACAAAAGTTGAGCGATTTCATGCGTTTTGCATACCTTGTGTGAAACATGGTATGTATCTTGTATAAATAAAGTATTCTTGTGAAATAACGTATTCTTGTAAAATAAAGTATTCTTGTAAATCTTTGAGAGACTTTAAGGCATGTGAGGACATGAGGAGTACTTGTTATGACTCCTTGAGGACATGGGGAGTACTTGTTATGACTCCTAGGGAGCATTCGTAATGGCTCATAGGGAGCACTCGTGATAGCTCATATCCTTGTCGATTTTCCTCGACTGTGTCGATTAACCTCGACTGTGTCAATTTCCCTTGACTGTGTCGATTAACCTCGACTGTGTCGATTGACCTCGACTGGGACTCCGAAGCACTACTAGGTACTAGTTGTGACCATGAGTGGGGCTCGGCCGTACCCGTTAGATCTAACCCTCGTCCCTAATTAAGTATTAATGAATGTTTTAATGGCATTTCCGTATCTAGTCTATGCTCACATGATCTAGTATTGCATTTCATAGGCATTTCATACCGTTTAAGTATTCGTAACATGTATTTCACCCCCGAGAGTTATAAAACCAAAAACAGTTAAAGAAAAGGGGGAGCATGAACTCACAACTTTGCGTTCCTGCGTCGTAAACTTCACTGGATTTGCTTATCTAGCGTCGTGACCTAAACGTGTTTTATTAACGTTAGTCACTAGACTTGTATCGCACAAGTACAAGTCACTATCTTTTGTAAATGTGTTCTTGTGTTAAAAATAATTTATATTTTTAACTATGTGTCTTACTTATATTATTTTCTCAAAAATAAATATAAGTATCTTGTATTTGTCTAAGTATGTTGTATGTGTATTTTTGTATCTTCACTCCTTTGGAGTATTTAGTGTATCTTCAAGTCCTAATACACTATCAAGTATAATACATACTACATACACTTAGCACAATAATTGGTGATAAAATATATATATATTTTTCTCACAAATATACATACTTAATATCCATTTTTATTCTTGAAGAAATCCTCATTTCTTAACACAAAAGTTGGGGAAACCTTGGTAAATGTTTTTAGATACATTTTTAGGGAATACGTTTCTCAAAAACTTATATTTTTCTAAGTGTCAAAATTTATAAAATTTTGGCAGAGTTTCCCCTAAAAATGGAGGTTTCCCATGTTTTCAAAACATGTGTTTATTTTCTTTTAAAACATCCTCAACAATCAACAATATGCAACTTCTTCTTACCAAACTTGTCAAGAACAAGCATAAACTATAAACCCATGAACTTGAATATTTATGAAAACATGTAGTAACTTACTAGCACACTTAGTAAGTCTTGTTACCTTTCAAAGTGTGATTGGTTCTTTAAAAACTTTATTTTTAAAGAGTTTGAATATTTACAACTTCTAGTCATATTTTCTAAAAATATTACTTTGTGAAACACAAGTGTTTCTACACTTGTTTATCCACTAAAAATATGTTCAGTTTGTGTAAGATCCAAGTTTTAACAAAACTCATACTTTTCACTTGGTTCTTTCGAAAAACCACTCATGGATCTTTAGATCTACAAGATTATAGCCTTCTTTGATCTTTATTTTTCAAGAAAACATTTATTTATTCAAGTTCATAGTTTATGTGTGGATGATTCCATCATCCTACACATTTCTAACTTTCTCATCTTGCTAGTTCATGTTTTTAAACATAATCTAGCAAGACCATATGATAATCCATATCATTTCTACTAGCAAACAACATTCAACAAGCAACATAACACAAGAATATCATGATTTCATCATCATTTTAACCATACTTCATCACTATGTTAGTTTATGTTTCAAGACTTTGTTTATGTTCTTAGTGTTTCTTAAGATTTCACCATTCTTTTAACTATTAACCATCAACAACATGAAGAGAATGAAGATCTAAGATACTTACCACTAGCACAAGGCTAGGGGAGTTCAAGAGTATAAAAGTGGTGGATAAAAGAAAATGTGAGCGGTCCTTGAGCTTCCGAACACACCAAGCTTGCTTGTGTGATCTCTAGCACCTTTGGATGTAGATGGATTGTATGAAAGAGACTTGAAGGTGGTGATGGTGGCTGTGGTGGTCTTTGGCCGAACAAGAGAAGAGAGGGAGAGAGTGTTGTTGTTTGATGTTTGTGAATGTAATGTGGTGATGGACTAGTGTGTTTATATAAGTGAGTTCCAACAACTTTTTAACCATGGGTTATTATGCTTCTAAATCCATCAACAAGATCCAATAAAATAATGGAAGAAATCCATTGGTGGGTCACCCATGTAACCGTCCCCATGGGGGGGGGGGGGTCTTGTTGGATTTTAAATGTTTAGTTAGTGATTTAGTTAGGAAGTTAAGTGTTTAGTTAGTGGTTTTTGTGTGTTATATAATATATAGTGTGTTAGGGTGTTCGGGGACCCTAACTAGCTCAGAAAAATAAAAACAATGCGTTTGGCAATATTTTTGTGTTCCGGGGATAGTCCGGTTGTTCGGTTGGGTGTTGTTCCGTTAAAGTGCTTAATTAATCCGTAAGGTGTCTTTTATACTACTTTTCGTGACACATTTAACTCCCGACACTTTGGAAAGTATCTAGGACCATTTTGTCAAGTTTTTGCACGCTACAATCTTGTCATATTGCTGAATTATATAAAATTCAGCACTTAAAGTGCGTTTCGGGTGCTTTTTAGTGCATATTTTAGCTTCTGGAAAATATTCATATAAACCCTTGTATGTACTCTTGGGTTTTAATGTGTTCTTGTCGTTGGACCTACACCTAGGCTCCAATTCTATTGTCTAACTGCTTTCTGCAGATTTGTTGACACAAGGTGTCTTACCGGTGAGTTTAGTAGTATTTTTGACGCCACGCTATTATAATGTCACACCCCGATTTCCACGTGTCACCAGTGGGCCCGGTGGGGGATTATCGTGACGTGGTTGGCAACATAATAGTCAAACAACACAATATTTAATATGCACAGCGGAAGCAATTTAAAAGATATAATACAACCGAATTTAATATTGTAATATCAATGTCACAATATTCGGAAGTTTATCCACAGATGGATCGAAAGTAAATATGAAACAAATAGTTCAACAGACTTCAGGCATCTTAAGCTTGCGAGACTTCTAATGATGCTAAGGAGAAATCCCAGCCAATTACGCATAGTACCTGCATTTAATCTTTTTGGGAAAATACGTCAGTTTACACTGGTAAATACAATCAACTGACTCATTTTGGAAAATGATTGAAAATTGGTTTGGATGCACGTGGCATAAACATCTTTATTTAACTTGGGAGAATTATTTAATATTATAATCTTGTGAACGAATTACATGTTCCTTGTGCGTTCAATAGCCCGGATCTTTTCCGGGTTAAAGATCAATAGACACACCACAATATTCCTTTGTGCACTGACGGGTGTACGCCTACACCCCGCGCTTAAGTCGTGGCCATTTCGTAAAATGATGCCAAGGATATCCGGGACATGGTCATTAACCCCCCAAAGGCTTTAAGTAACAAAAATGTTTAAACGAGCCCATCAAATTTATTCAATTACCCACTCAACGGTGGAGGATTTGATGCCCGATCAAGCGGTATGCTATATACCGTAACCCAAGCCCGTATAGGGAAAATAAGTTAAAAGTATTTACCTGAGCAAAGTATATATCACAATAAGCAAATTGCAAGTAGCTTTTACTGGTCCTCCTAATCTGGAACGAAGGTTTATAATAACCTACTAGAATCCTAACGGGTCTTTAATTAAGCTTAAGCTTAGACCGACTAGTTTCAAAGATACGGTTCGTACGCACGATTAAGCGAAGACCGGATAGAATGTGATTTAGACCCGACAAGTTCAGAGACTTGTTTAATATGGGAATTTCATACACATTCTGGAATTTGAGATGAAACCGATAAGGTTTGACCCGTTTAGGCTAGTTTATGTAAACTAGTTACATAAACCGTACCGAACGCGTAATAAGCGTAGCGAGTATTCATGAGAGCTATTTACAGGTTTCCTAAGTTAATATGCTTCATATATGTTGTGACATCAGTAAGATATCATTTATTATGCCCGAAACGAGTTTAATCACAAACTATGCCCCGTAGGGGTAGTTTGGTTATTTAAAAGGTTATAAAAGAGTTTAAGTATTTACCTGAGTTACAGGTCTGATGTAATCAGTAAAAATACTTATTTTACTAAGTTATAACAGTAGGAATATATGTGGAATTTAGTAATTATAACCAAACTACGCCCCGTAGGGGTATTTTGGTAATTTCACATAAGCCGAAAAGCTCAAAACTGAAGTCTGAGTTTATCAACCTTTGCTTACTGTTAAAATATTATAATTTGCCTCTAATATCAGTAGGTATCACCCTTGTATGTTTAAAAATACTCTTGGTACATACTATGCGCTAAAAACGCTTAAAAAGGCGATTAAAGGCCATTTCCGGGTTTGATACATAAATCTGATATTTTTATATTTCCAGAAGGCTTCAAATAATTTATTTATCATGTGTGATCAGTAGCAAAAGGTTTGGAGTCGTTTAGATATGTAAAACTCATTTTATGGCCCGTAAGGGCAAAACCGACAAGTACCGGATTAAGCCTACGACTATGAGTTATGCTCAGCCTAAAATTAATTAAAAATATTTAAAAATCCCAAAATAATATATTACATCAGTGGGTAAAAGATTTGATATCAAAAACTATGTTTAAGTAGGCTATACGCTAAATACGCCGTTTAATTAACATAAAGCTTTAATTTTACGCTAACGAGCATAACTCTTAACCTACACCTCAAACTGATGTCAAATTTTGTATGCAATTTTATATATCAGTAATTAAGGTTTCTACTCTTTTACATTTCCAAAAATCACGTTTTAAAGTGAAAAGGGCATAATGGTCAACATATGAGCAATTAACGGAGTCATGCATATTAATTGGATAACTAATGATCCGAGGTGTATAATCACAGAGGGTCATACTAGCATGTAACCTGGTCCAAATAAAGCTCTAAGGCATTTTTAAAACATACTATAACGGGTCAGAACTGAAAGTCAAAGTATAAGTCAAACTATGCGACTTTCGGTTCCGAACCGGGTCTAAACAGGAAATTGTCGGGTTAAACATGTTTAGACATGTCCTTACACTAATTACCAAGTTATATTAATGATCAAACAGGTTGTATGTGTTCTACATTGCTAATCATGCATAAATTGCATTTTAAACATTCTGTTGACTTTTTATTAGTAAGTTTGACCCGACATTTGACCTAGTTAGAGTGGGAATCAGGGGGAACCCTTTTGAGGTTTTATTACCCACATAATTATCAACTTACAACTACTTTTGATTCGAGATTTGACTGAGCCATTATTAATTAATCTCGAAGTCAAACCGTAATTACGATGGTTTGACTTTTAGCTAAATAACTAAGCTAAACTTAATTAAGAAAGGATTAGCAAACTTACTGAAGTCCTAAGCTTGATTAGTGACCACTTGAGAGAAGGTTTGAGCTCTAGGAATGATCAGAAAGCTGAAGGAAATGGTGTGATGAATTGTTTGCAACTCAAGACCCTTTTTATAGTGAATTCAATCACCACAAAGTGTTGACAACAAAGTCTAGCACTTACCACAACATTCCCACAGGTGTCCTACATGTTTAGGGGTTGTTTAGGGGCCAAGGGATATGAGGAAACTCGTTTAAAGGTGAGTTTTTGCGTTTAAACAGCAAACAACAAGTTTCTGGTCGCTGGGCACTACCTTACGGACCGTAAGGTAAGGCTTACGGTCCGTAAGCCGTTGATCAGAAGTGAAAAATTGTTGTTCTTTGGTGTTTTGAAGGGGCAACCACTTATCTCGACTTTGGGACATTGTTTTATCAATTAGGGGCCCTTAAAATGTGCCTTGTACTATTACATACCCTACCATTTGGTATGTTTCAATGAATTCATTTTGAAAGTGCCGAACAAGATGGTTTACCATGCATTTTCTTCGTAGGAGTCCACCATTTCAATTATGGTCAAGAATTTCTGGATTTAGATGTTTAATATTTATATACTTGGGTCTTGGGATTTATAATTGAGGTCGTTCAGAGGTAAAAATTAACATGACGCCACTTTTAAATCCTGCCAAAACATCTTTATTACATCCGAGTTTACAACGCGTTTTGTCTTTCATGACACGTGTCGTTATTTCATTGAACACGAATTTTCGAGGTGTTACATCCTCACCCCCTTAAAATAAATCTCGACCCGAGATTTACTGAAATAAATAAGGGTACTTTTCTTTCATGGTGGATTCAACCTCCCACGTATACTCGGGACCTCTACGGGCATCCCATTTGACCTTAACAATAGGTACATGCTTCCTTTGAAGCTTCTTAACCTGTCGATCCTCAATCGACATTGGTTTTTCCACAAATTTCAAGCTCTCGTCTATATGCACATCTGTGCGTGGTATAACCAGTGATTCGTCAACGAAACACTTTTTCAGATTGCAGATGTGGAACACATTGTGAATTCCACTGAGCTCTTCCGGTAAGTTTAACTTATAGGCAACTGACCCGACACGTTCGATAACCTCGAAAGGTCCTATGTATCTCGGGCTTAGCTTGCCTTTCTTACCAAATCGCATCACTCCTTTCCAGGGTGATACTTTGAGCAAGACTTTATCACCTACTTCGAAGTGAAAAGCTTTACGCTTTGGATCTGCGTAACTCTTCTGCCTATCTCTGGAATCCTTGAGACGGTCACGAATCTGGACAATCTTGTCCGTCATCTCGAACACTATCTCTGGTCCTGATAATTGGACATCTCCAACTTCCGCCCAACAAACGGGCGATCTACACTTTCTACCGTATAATGCCTCGAAGGGCGCAGCCTTAATGCTGGTATGGTAGCTATTGTTGTAGGAGAATTCGATTAATGGTAGGTTCTTATCCCAACTACCACCCAAATCGATCGCACATGCACGTAGCATGTCTTCCAACGTTTGAATAGTACGCTCACTCTAACCGTCTGTCTGAGGATGGTAAGCCGTACTAAAATTCAAACGTGTGCCCAAAGATTGTTGGAAACTCTTCCAAAAATGTGATGTGTATCTAGTATCTCTGTCAGAGATAATCGACACAGGTATGCCATGTAAGGCTACAATCTTATCAACGTATAACTGGGCTAACATGTCGGAGCTATAAGTCTCCTTGATGGGTAAGAAATGTGCTGACTTAGTCAGTCTATCAACTATAACCCATATTGTATCATTGCCTTTCCTTGTTTTAGGTAACTTGGTGATAAAATCCATAGTTACCATTTCCCACTTCCACGTAGGAAGTTCAGGCTGTTGTAGCAAGCCTGATGGCTTTTGATGCTCGGCTTTGACTTGCGCACATGTCAAGCATTTAGCTACATAGGTGGCTACAGACTTTTTCATGCCTATCCACCAATAATTTGCCTTTAGATCCTGGTACATCTTATCAGCTCCAGGATGAACGGAGTATTTGGAACTATGGGCTTCCTGGAGGATGACATCTCGAAGTCCTCCATAAATTGGAACCCATATTCGTCCATTTAACCTTAGAATTCCGTCCTTGCTAAGAGTTAACTGCTCCTCAGTTACTCCTAACTTTTCATTAGGATAGTTAGCTTCCAACACAGCTTCCTTCTGTGCAGCTAACAACCTTTCAATCAAATTATTCTTTATCTCCATGCGCTTGGCATTGATTCGGATGGGTTTCACCCTCTCCTTTCGACTCAAGGCATCGGCGACTAAATTCGCCTTGCCGGGATGGTACTTGATTTCACAATCATAATCATTCAAAGTCTCCATCCAACGGCGTTGCCTCATGTTTAACTCTTTCTGATTAAACAGATGCTGGAGGCTCTTGTGATCAGAATAGATCACACACTTGATTACATAAAGATAATGCCTCCACAGTTTTAGTGCGAATACAACGGCACCCAACTCCAAGTCGTGGGTGGTGTAATTCTTTTCACGCACCTTTAACTGTCGTGATGCATAGGCAATAACTTTTCCTTTCTGCATAAGCACACACCCCATGCCAGTGTGCGATGCATCGCAGTAAACCACAAAATCTTCTATTCCCTCTGGCAATGTCAGTACTGGGGCGTTGCTCAACCTTTGTTTCAGAATATCAAAGGATTCTTGCTGCTTAGGGCCCCAAACGAACTTTACCTTCTTCTTGGTCAAGGAAGTTACGGGTGCAGCAATCCTTGAAAAAATTTCAATGAAACGCCTGTAATATCCTGCCAATCCCAGGAAGCTACGAATCTCTGTAGGTGTCTTCGGCTCTTGCCAGTTCCTAACTACTTCAACCTTAAAGGGATCCACTTGGATACCACGCTCACTGACCACATGTCCAAGGAATTGGACTTCTCGAAGCCAGAATTCACATTTAGAGAATTTGGCATAGAGTTTCTCATGATGCAGGAGTTTGAGAATACATCGAAGGTGTTTCTCATGGTCAGCTTGGTTCTTCGAATAGATAAGAATGTCGTCGATGAAAACGATGACGAATTTATCTAAGTATGGCTTGCAAACGCGATTCATGAGATCCATGAACGCGGCAGGTGCATTAGTGAGCCCAAAAGGCATCACTAGGAACTCGTAATGACCATAACGAGTCCTAAATGCTGTTTTATGCGTCTTCATCTCTGACCTTCAGTTGATGGTAGCCTGACCTCAAATCAATCTTCGAAAAATAACTTGCTCCTTGTAATTGATCGAACAAATCGTCGATCCTGGGTAAAGGATACCTATTCTTGATCGTGACCTTATTAAGCTCACGATAATCGATGCACAGACGCATCGATCCGTCCTTCTTCTTGACAAACAGGACTGGCGCTCCCCAAGGAGACGAACTAGGTTTAATGAAACCCTTGGCTAGCAATTCGTCTAGCTGTGTCCTTAATTCTTTCATCTCCGTTGGAGCCAACCTATAGGGTGCTCTGGCAACTGGCGCTGCTCCGGGGATGATATCAATCCTGAATTCCACTTGCCTATCTGGTGGCAAACCAGCTAGTTCTTCCGGAAAAACTTCTGGGAATTCAGAGATGACAGGGATGTCTTCTATCTTTGGTTTGGGCTCATCAATAATCACTTGTGCCATGTAGATGACACGGCCCTTCTTTAAACATTTTGAAGCCTTGAGCATAGTCACTTGCTCAGGCAGTCCATACTGGGTATCTCCCCGAATGGTAAGTGATTCACCAGACGGAGTCTTTATCACCACTTGTTTCTTGTTACGGACAATTTGGGCCTGGTTATGAGATAACCAGTCCATACCCAGAACTATGTCAAAACCGGCCAACTTAAAGGGAAGCAGAGATAGAGGAAAAGAATGGTTCTTAATGGATATAACACACCCATCTAACACAGTTGAGACGGTTTCTAGTGTGTCATCTGCTAACTCCACCTCATAATTCACATTTAAGGTTTTGACAGGTAATTTCAGCAATTCACAAAACTTTTTATCAACGAAAGACTTATCAGCGCCTGAATCAAAAAGTACTCTAGCAAAGACGTCATTTACAAGGAAAGTACCTGTAATAACGTTGTCGTCTAGAACCGCTTCTTTTGCGTCCATTCTGAAGACTCTGGCATTAGTCTTCTTGGCCTCTTCAGGTTTCTTGGTGTACTTAGGGCAGTTGGTTTTAATGTGGCCCTTTTCATTGCAACGGTAGCACGATGCGTCTTTCATCTTCTTGCAATCAAAGGTTTTGTGATCCGTGGACTTGCATATACCACAAGCATAGGTTTTTGACTGAGTATGTGAGTTCGAATCGAGTCTGCACTTTCCAAAGTGTTGTTTCTTGCATATCTTGCATTTGGGCTTCTCACCAGAATTATGCCCATCTTTCCTTGACTCCGATCCTTTCTTGTTGTCACTGTTCCCATGGTGTTTCTTGTTCGATCTACGTGAACTATCATCTTCACGCTTTCTCTTCTCAGCCTCCTTATTCCTCAGCGATCTCTGCCTGACCGCATCCAGAGTGAGGGATAAGGAAATGTCAGCTACGGATCTAAAAGTAGCTGGCCGAGAAGCTTTCACGCTTGCCTTGATCTTGGGGGCTAAACCACCGATAAAACGAGCTATTCTTTTTGGTTCCGGGGTTACCAGATATGGAACCAACCGGGACATCGTGTTGAAGCTCGTTAGGTAAGCTTGACAGTCAAGGTTTGTCATCACCAATGATAGAAAATCAGACTCTATCTTCTCCACCTCATGCTGAGGGCAGTAATTTTCCCTGATAAGGGCAACAAATTGATCCCACGACATGTTGTACAATGGGATTTTTCCGGTGGCTTGAATCAGAGATCTCCACCATGCTAAAGCTTCACCCTTAAAAGACTGCGACACAAACTTGACCACGTCTCTCTCAGCGCATCCGCTGATGTCTACAACCGTATCCATCTCATCCAGCCATGTCATACAGTCAATGGCTCCCTTCTCCCCAGTGAAATCCCGGGGTTTGCAGGAAACGAAATATTTATACGAGCAACCCTTGTCACGGGGGCCCTGATTTAGTATAACCTGCTGAGATGGAGCACTGTGGTTCGAGGAGCGTCGATCATCATCTTTCTTCGAGTCGTCCTTCTTGGACGGTGGCTTTGAAGGCTGTGTAGATAGGGTCCTACTACGAGTCCCACTATACTCTTCATACTGCCTTTCCAATGCCTGTGTAACTGCGCCGTCTATTATTGCTTTCAATTTAGCACCCGTTAAATTATTCCGGGCGTTCTTGTTATTCTCCACTGGATGACTATTACCCTCGTCCGAGTTAGCCATTTTAATTGAACTGTTGCAGAAAACAAGGACAATAGTTTATTTGGGAGTTTATTATAGAATTGCCCCTTAGGGAAATTCATTAACCATGGTAAACAGAGACCATATTTGGTTAATTTATTAATCATATTTATTTAGGATTTCTATAATAATTTATCCTAATTATAAAACAATCACAGTTTTATTTGTGGCACAAAAGGCCTAGTCACGTGGACATTTTTAATCTATAAGCTATGATTTCAGAGAATCAAAATATGAAGATATATTGGCACAATAGGCCTAGTCACAAGGACGTTTATAAATTATAAGCTATGATTTCAGAGAATCAAAGCATGGAGGTTTGAACCTAGTTCATTACCTTTATCTGACAGGGAGTCATCGCTACCACTATCTTTTGGCTCATATGGAAATGAGCAGGGCCCGTAGGCATGTATTACCACGTATGGTAAGAATATGATCATCTTAATTGATGATTTAACCCATGATTCAGAGATCATTAAGTTGGGCTTGGAATCTTTAGAAAGATCCTTACATAATAATAACGTGTGTGATTTCAAATGAATCACGTCTGCCAGGAGTGTTAACATGTATACAAATGTTAACAGGGATTTGAATCTTTTGAACAGGTCTTACCATCTTGGCCCGGCCTTAAAATGACCCGAAGGCTAGGTTTCACTCTTTAAGATTCTTATTAAAAATTTAAAGTAGGCAGATTATTTTTAAAAGGAATGTTTTTAATTTATTTATTTCATATATAATTTATCTATGCACATAATGGCAAACATGAAATTTATAAAACAAACATTCCATTAATTTATTTAAAATATTTCACGCTGCCCTAAACGGGTCTTTTCAAATAACAAACTTACCCACTCAGGGGTTTAAACAAGGATTTACCCACACAGGGGCTTAATAGCAAACATACCCACGCAGGGGTCAATTAACAGGCTAGTCCACGCAGGGACTTTAAACAAACATACTAGTCCACGCAGGGACCTTAAACAAACACACATCATACCCACGCAGGGGTTAACGGAAAATAGACCCACGCAGGGGTCAAAACAAACGCACATACATACCCACGCAGGGGCTTAAACAAATACACCCACGCAGGGGCTTATACAACAAGACTGGCCCACGCAGGGGCTCAACAATAATTGGAAGGATTCAATGATCCTTCTTGTTCTTCCCTTTGATCAAGCTTGTTAATCCTTGGAAGAAAGTCTGTCTCTCCCTGCGGTCCCTGTGAACTTCCCGTTCAACTTGATCCAACCTCTGAAGGAGTTCTTCATGCTCAGGTGGGGAAAACCTAGGCGGCTGCGACTGAGTCCGAATAATAGGCCTAGGAGGTATCTGGTACCCATGTGTTGGGTACCCTACTCCCCATGGATCTCCATAGGGTCCTTGGGTGTTGTAGTTCGCCGCTACCATGTAAGGGTCGGCCTCCGCATAACCATAATTGTGGTGATTTGGCGGTTCAAACGGGTTATACGCCATGGAACCCGTGTATGCTGGAATTGGGTTATCAAAACCCATCGGCGGTGGCTGGGGTACAGCTGGGTTAGAAGGTCCACCCATTTGTGGGTCCTCCTGATGTGGCGGATAGTGGCTGCCACTGGATTAACGTGGGGAACTGAAATGGAACTCCCCTGCTCGTGACGACATGCGCGCACCGGTTCTCCTTCGCCTCGGCGGTTGCGGAGGTGCCGGCTGCACTGGCGGCGGTGGAGGCGGTGGCGTGACTGCCACGAATCTGGAATCCACAGAGGGATCCTGTTGCTGCTGCGGCTGCTGCTGAGGAGACGAATGGTGAGGAGGTGTATAGTACCATTCGTGCCTAGTGAACATAGCTTGAAAGCTATCTGGACCAACATAGGGTGATCCGTGGAAGGAAGATCCGTCAGAGATCTCTATCGGGTGGTTTGGTGTACCACTGGCAGGCTCGACGGGATCTGTATCCTCGTCCATGTCGTCAGCATGATCTCCGGAAAAATGGTCCTCATGTCCCAATGGGTTGAAACCCACTGGTTCTTGTATTAGATTTGCCGGGTTGAACCGGCCCCTAAAAACTGGTGTAGGGTCACCAAAAGAATGATGCGATAAGGATTGCTGCAACGGTATGTATGACGATTGAGGGTTGTTGGGCTCATACTCCGGTTGAGGTCCATAAGGATTAGGAGGTGTTGAACTATGTGAGACCGACCGTCTAGCCGGCTCAAAGAGGTTTCTCCGGTTCTGCCGGGGATCGTCACTCTCCGTGGTAGATGGAGCTCGCACATTCGAAGGTCCAGCTTCATTATCATTGGGGGCGGTGATTGGCCCCTTGCCTCTTCCTCTTCTCCTGAAGAATCTTGGCGGCATTTTCAAATCCTGTCATTATAATATGAGATAACAAAACAAAAATATATGCAAAATGAAGGACAACACAAACAAGGTGGAATTTGTCCTATGTTATATGTCTAGACTCGAAAGTTTAGAATTGTGCAATTGTGTAACTGAGATTAAACACAAAAGGCTAGTGTTTAATTCACTCAGTGTTGGCTCTGATACCAACCTGTCACACCCCGATTTCCACGTGTCACCAGTGGGCCCGGTGGGGGATTATCGTGACGTGGTTGGCAACATAATAGTCAAACAACACAATATTTAATATGCACAGCGGAAGCAATTTAAAAGATATAATACAACCGAATTTAATATTGTAATATCAATGTCACAATATTCGGAAGTTTATCCACAGATGGATCGAAAGTAAATATGAAACAAATAGTTCAACAGACTTCAGGCATCTTAAGCTTGCGAGACTTCTAATGATGCTAAGGAGAAATCCCAGCCAATTACGCATAGTACCTGCATTTAATCTTTTTGGGAAAATACGTCAGTTTACACTGGTAAATACAATCAACTGACTCATTTTGGAAAATGATTGAAAATTGGTTTGGATGCACGTGGCATAAACATCTTTATTTAACTTGGGAGAATTATTTAATATTATAATCTTGTGAACGAATTACATGTTCCTTGTGCGTTCAGTAGCCCGGATCTTGTCCGGGTTAAAGATTAATAGACACACCACAATATTCCTTTGTGCACTGACGGGTGTACGCCTACACCCCGCGCTTAAGTCTTGGCCATTTCGTAAAATGATGCCAAGGATATCCGGGACATGGTCATTAACCCCCCAAAGGCTTTAAGTAACAAAACTGTTTAAACGAGCCGATCAAATTTATTCAATTACCCACTCAACGGTGGAGGATTTGATGCCCGATCAAGCGGTATGCTATATACCGTAACCCAAGCCCGTATAGGGAAAATAAGTTAAAAGTATTTACCTGAGCAAAGTATATATCACAATAAGCAAATTGCAAGTGGAGGATTTGATGTAATCAGTAAAAATACTTATTTTACTAAGTTATAACAGTAGGAATAAGCATATATGTGGAATTTAGTAATTATAACCAAACTACGCCCCGTAGGGGTATTTTGGTAATTTCACATAAGCCGAAAAGCTCAAAACTGAAGTCTGAGTTTATCAACCTTTGCTTACTGTTAAAATATTATAATTTGCCTCTAATATCAGTAGGTATCACCCTTGTATGTTTAAAAATACTCTTGGTACATACTATGCGCTAAAAACGCTTAAAAAGGCGATTAGAGGCCATTTCCGGGTTTGATACATAAATCTGATATTTTTATATTTCCAGAAGGCTTCAAATAATTTATTTATCATGTGTGATCAGTAGCAAAAGGTTTGGAGTCGTTTAGATATGTAAAACTCATTTTATGGCCCGTAAGGGCAAAACCGACAAGTACCGGATTAAGCCTACGACTATGAGTTATGCTCAGCCTAACATTAATTAAAAATCTTTAAAAATCCCAAAATAATATATTACATCAGTGGGTAAAATATTTGATATCAAAAACTATGTTTAAGTAGGCTATACGCTAAATACGCCGTTTAATTAACATAAAGCTTTAATTTTACGCTAACGAGCATAACTCTTAACCTACACCTCAAAATGATGTCAAATTTTGTATGCAAGTTTATATATCAGTAATTAAGGTTTCTACTCTTTTACATTTCCAAAAATCACGTTTTAAAGTGAAAAGGGCATAATGGTCAACATATGAGCAATTAACGGAGTCATGCATATTAATTGGATAACTAATGATCCGAGGTGTATAATCACAGAGGGTCATACTAGCATGTAACCTGGTCCAAATAAAGCTCTAAGGCATTTTTAAAACATACTATAACGGGTCAGAACTGAAAGTCAAAGTATAAGTCAAACTATGCGACTTTCGGTTCCGAACCGGGTCTAAACAGGAAATTGTCGGGTTGAACATGTTTAGACATGTCCTTACACTAATTACCAAGTTATATTAATGATCAAACAGGTTGTATGTGTTCTACATTGCTAATCATGCATAAATTGCATTTTAAACATTCTGTTGACTTTTTATTAGTAAGTTTAACCCGACATTTGACCTAGTTAGAGTGGGAATCAGGGGGAACCCTTTTGAGGTTTTATTACCCACATAATTATCAACTTACAACTACTTTTGATTCGAGATTTGACTGAGCCATTATTAATTAATCTCGAAGTCAAACCGTAATTAGGATGGTTTAACTTTTAGCTAAATAACTAAGCTAAACTTAATTAAGAAAGGATTAGAAAACTTACTGAAGTCCTAAGCTTGATTAGTGACCACTTGAGAGAAGGTTTGAGCTCCAGGAATGATCAGAAAGCTGAAGGAAATAGTGTGATGAATTGTTTGCAACTCAAGACCCTTTTTATAGTGAATTCAATCACCACAAAGTGTTGACAACAAAGTCTAGCACTTACCACAACATTCCCACAGGTGTCCTACATGTTTAGGGGTTGTTTAGGGGCCAAGGGATATGAAGAAACTCGTTTAAAGGTGAGTTTTTGCATTTAAACAGCAAACATCAAGTTTCTGGTCGCTGGGCACTACCTTACGGACCGTAAGGTAAGGCTTACGGTCCGTAAGCCGTTGATCAGAAGTGAAAAATTGTTGTTCTTTGGTGTTTTGAAGGGGCAACCACTTATCTCGACTTTGGGACATTGTTTTATCAATTAGGGGCCCTTAAAATGTGCCTTGTACTATTACATACCCTACCATTTGGTATGTTTCAATGAATTCATTTTGAAAGTGCCGAACAAGATGGTTTACCATGCATTTTCTTCGTAGGAGTCCACCACTTCAATTATTGTCAAGAATTTCTGGATTTAGATGTTTAATATTTATATACTTGGGTCTTGGGATTTATAATTGAGGTCGTTCAGAGGTAAAAATTAACATGATGCCACTTTTAAATCCTGCCAAAACATCTTTATTACATCCGAGTTTACAACGCGTTTTGTCTTTCATGACACGTGTCGTTATTTCATTGAACACGAATTTCAAGGTGTTACATATAAGGTAATTCTTGTAGTATAAAACGTGCATGAATTTGCTTTCATAGTGATCAGGAATTTATTTGTCCTGTAAACTAGATCATGTACCGTCATTAAAGCACATATTACTGTTTATTTAGTGTACGGAATGTACGGAAAAGTGACGGTTGTCACAGTCTCCCCCCGTTAAAAGAATTTCGTCCCGAAATTCAAGCGATGCCATCGGTCGCAGGGGAGTTGTAAATCAAATATGGTCACTTAGATTCATGATTTGTCTTCAAGTTCCCATGTAGTTCTGGGTCATGTTATGAATTCTATTGTACTCAAGTAAATCAATCATGTCTTTTCTGTATCTTGTGGACTCTTTGGTCCGTAACCTTAACAGGCTTCTATAGTATTTCTTGTCGTTTGTCATTGACGTGAATCTTATTTGTGGGAACAATGACTGTTCCTTGAGTCAGACTCCTCAAGACACATGAATGTGTCGCGATCACTACTGATCTTTTTCTGGAAGTTTTCATCTTGTGCGCAATGGTTCTGATCCCTACACCGGGGATTCAACCCTTTTTGTTTTCTAAATCACACTACGCCTTCTCTAGGCGAGGCTCTCATTTAAGCCATACTTCTTGTTTCAAATTCCTACGATTTCCGCCGCTCATCGGCGCAATTTTTCTGTATTCTGCGGGCTACCTTCATATGTTCACACATCTAAACGGTTTGCCCCTGGTTTTCCTGAACCAACGCGGGTCAGTAAATTGTTTATTCCCGGTCTCTGATCAACACGACGGGGATCGATTTATTATGTTCCATCTAAAGCTTCACACGAAGCGGTTTAAACGACGGTGTGATAACTACTGTTGTAGGAAGACTCTACTAAAGGCAAGTGAGTGTTCCACCCTTTCATCAAAGTTCATCACACAAATACGTATCATGTTCATACAATCTGCATCGTTCAGTAGCTTAGTCCATCTTTGTTAGTATTTAAGTTTTTATGATCAACGGTGTTCTGCAACCCTTGTGATCAGTAAAGATTGTGCAGCGTTTTCTTTTAGGTAATGACGTCAGATTTGTGGCACGCAATTACTGTATCTAGCTCAAGGTTTCTTCTCATGATTCCTCAATCAATGTGCCGCGTATGTAATGTTGTGGTCTCGTTGCATCGACGTACAATCGAGGCTTTGTCGAGAAGCATCACATAATTGCAACTCTAGCTCCTTAGCTCTTGGTTGCAGGGTTGGCATGAATCTCGTTCTTATCTACCATGTATCTTAAAGTTCTCATTTCTTGAATTCGAAATCCGCTTTTTGTCATCATAGCACATAACTGTTCTTTTCTCTAAGAGTTGCAAGGTAAATTGCAGCTGTTGCTCACGACCTTCCTTGGTCGTTGGCCATATAAGAATGTAGTCAATAAGTATAATCATGACTTATCCAGGTATGGCTTACACGTTTGATTCATGAGGTCCATGAACATTGTCGATGCATGTGTTAAGCCAAATGATACGACAAGGAACTCGTAATGCTCGAAGAGAGTCCTAAAGGTCGTCTTAGGGATATTTCCTTCTTGTATTCACAGTTGAGGACATCCTGTCCTCATATTGATCTTTGAGTGGTAGCTATAACCTGACGTTTTGTCTGTTCATGTTATCTGTCCTTGGCAAAGGATTCTGATTCTCAATTCTCTGAAATTTATGCAAAATGGAAACTGTCAGCTTTCTCTTTGTGTCCTTAACTAAGGATGTCGTGTCCTTAATTTCCTCTGTCTAGCGGCTCTTGCAGTTACATCGGAGGTTCATGCCCCGCGGACGAAGCTAGTCGGCAAGGCGTCATTTGGTACTGGTGTCGCTCCTGGCACGAGATTTATCCTAGACTCCTCTTGACGCTGTGGAGGGGCGTTCGTGGCAAGTCTTTAGAAAAGGCTTCTGGAATTTCTTCCATACGGGGATGTTTTCAGGCTTTATACTTGGATTTCCAATCCATGCTGACTATCATATTATGACTTCTCAAGTTAATGGTAACAGAAGGTTCCGACCTTCTGAGTCCCTAAACACAATCCTTAATTGTTTCGTCTGTTTAGACTAGCTTCTATATGCCCATTCCTAAAGAATACGGGACGTCTATTTTACTTGAAACTAGGCCAAGCAGTTTCTTAAGTTCTAAGCATGCAAGGTTAAAGTTGATGCCAGTATTAATAAAAAATAAATGCATAAGGTTGGTTAATAGGGAACGTACCCGTAACCGCATCTGGATCCTGGCGTGCTTCACGAGTTTCGATCATGAAAACCCTTCCTTGCTTGTTTCTTCCTAGGGCAATCTTTCCTAAAGTGTCCTGCTTCACCACATTTGTAGCAACCTGGTATTCTCTTATTTCTTCCATCTGGGTCCTTCGCCCAACAGGTGTCCTTGCTGTGCCCTTCTTTTCCACACTTCCCGCACTTAGGTCTCAGACATCGACCTTCATGGTGAAAATTGCATTCCCCGCACCTCGGCTTAGTCCCCGAGTAAATTTTACCACCGACCTTATTAGTGACTCCATCAGTTTTTCTGCCATGCGGCGGATTCACTTTCTTTCTTTTGTTTGCTTTAGATCTTCCATAGCTGACTTGTGTGCCCACCTTTAGGTTCGAAGACTTCCTTTTCTTATTGCCTGATGACTCCACATGAGTCTCTTTCTTGTTATCCTCAGATTCCGAAAATTTTCCCGCATGTAGAGTTTCTTCAGTAAGCGTAACGCTTAAATCAATAGCCTCTGCGATAGTTGGAGGCCTTGAGGCAGTAACCAAGCTCCTAATTTGAGGTGCAAGTCCCCAAATGAATCGTTCAATCCTTTTGAATTCCGGTTTGACTAAGTAGGGGACAACTCTAGACAAGTCGTGAAATCGCTGGACGTATTCAGGAATCTTCGGTCCGTCCATTTTCAAATTCCAGAACTACACCTCAAGCTTCTGGATTTCAGCCCTAGAGCAGTATTTCTTTTCCATCATTTCTTTGAGCTCGTCCCAGCTCAGTGCATAAGCAGCATCTGCACCAAGGGTTTGAACTTGAAGGTTCCACCAGGAGAGTGCGCCATCCAAGAACAACCCTGAGATATAGGTAACACTCTGTTGGGGTGAACAGTTACTCATTCTTAGGATGGAGTCAGTCTTTTCTGACCAACGAACAAATGCAACGGCACCTCCTGTGCCATTAAAATTCAATGGATTGCAGTCCAGGAATTGTTTATAGGTGCAGCCAGTTGGAGGGTTATTTCCGGTAGTGCCACCGCTGTGTTCGGAGCGGAGGGCTTCATGTCGTGCAATTTCCTGTGAGATTCGTTCTTGAAGCTCAGCTTCTGTTCTTGGTAACGTGCTGGTGTTTGTGTCTTGTCTGGGCGGCATTCCTTTTCTGTCAAAAGGTATGAGGTGGGTTAGACAATATTCCATAATTGTCTATGAGGTACATAGCACCATAAACCATCATGTAATCACCCAATTTTACATGTATATATAATCAATGTATGAGTGAGGAAACAATTACTGAGCCTTCACATAGGCTTGCCAACTTGGCTTATTGTTTGTAATGGGACAAATAAAATGAACTCGAGGTTACATCGCCTAGGTCATTTAGGTTTCAGTTATTTCCTGCTATATTAGCTTTATTGATGTGTGTAATTTCCCATAGATGGGTTTGTTCGTGTAGAGGTGATAGAGAGTGTAACGTCACTGAATCTTTTTGAATGTTACCCATCTTCACTTGCTTAATTACCGTTTCTCGATCGTCTCGTACTAGGGTAGAAGTGTCAGACACGAAGTAGGCAAGACAGGTTTCCTACTTTGTAAAGTGCTAAAGCACTGATCTATGTATTGTTCTACCAGATGAAGGTGTGAACACCTATAGATTAATTTTGGAGGGATAGTGATCTTTAACTTGACCCGCAGAGTCCACCAGGATTTCTGTGCACTACAAGTCGTTTTTACGTGGGTCCCCGTAATAATAAATTGTCTTGCACAGTTACCCCAATTTTCTCTCGTCCAAGCGGATGATCAGTCAAGGAGGGGACACTACTGTCCTTATACCTCTGTCATGGAAAAGACCTTTGCGATGGTCCACGCGCTAACACTCGTTATCGTTACGCGCGTATAGGCACGATGATTAGATGGAATAGGAATAGAGGGAATTCCTAGTAGTTGGAGGGGAATTCCTAGTAGTTGGAGGGGCACCTTCAAGATGAATACTTCATCTTCCTTTTCTGGTAAAGTATGTCGTCAATCTTGCTTCACATAAGTCGCAGGGATCTCGTCCCGTTGATTAAGAATTCGTTCAAGGTTGTTGCCTCTGCCTCGTCATCATCACCGTAGTCAGGAACCTTCACGATCGAGAGGGAAGAGCAGCCATCTCCTACGGAAGCAAGCTCAGAATCTTGTTTGGTAATCACTCTAGCCATGAGCTTTGCAATGAATGCGAGGTCGATAGCTTCATCGTGCGAGTTACGTACAGTAATAGGAGTCGGAGTCGAAAGTATCTTATTCGCGTCAATATTTATTCCGTACACTTATTCGTATATATGTATATCAATAACAAATATGATACTTAGCAAAG